>CM061136.1:81833458-81872088 GCA_030789695.1 Scilla litardierei
ATGATAATTTAAGCTTAGATATGGACTATTTTGCATTTGATGCAAAAGCGATTAAATGTGTATTAAATTGTTTAATAAAATATTTAATAAAATAAACGCAAGGAAAAGTTCACGGGTAAGACGGGAATGTCCCGGTCTAGACCCAGGTTCGAACGGCGTCCAAATCGGACACCAAATGCTCAAGTTAGAGCCAAAACAGCCCAAAGGATCAGACCAGGTTAGGCCCAGTAAATGCGAGGCAGAACAGGCTGCCTGGGCTAGCCCAGACGCTGCCTGGGCTAAGCCCAGGCTCGGCCTGGGCTAGCCAGGCACAAGCCTGGGCTAAGCCCAGGCTCGGGCCTGTGCCCGCCCAGGCCGACTGGGCGAGCCCAGGCGCGGGTCTGGGCGCGCCCAGGCGCCTGGGCGAGCCCAGGCACGGCCTGGGCTCTGCCCAGGTGGATTTTTGCGCGAGCTGGATGCGTGGAGCCCACCCATGGGCCCCACCACTAGGGTTTCGAACCCTAAGTGTGCAGATTTAATTGACGGCTTAGTTTTTTTGTGAAAAACTAGCCTTGGGCTGATCTTTGGACACTCAATTGGAGGTTCAAACGAACTCCGATTGACGAACGGTTTTTTCCTATGCGTTCACCGTTGAACGCTTGTCGTATTGATAGGTTGTATCAATCTTGAAGCTCAACGGTGAGTGAGTTAAAATTCACGGAAGTTTGCACTTTGTGAAGTGCAAACTAACTTGATTTTAATTAACTCATTATTTAGTCCCACATCGGATTTTGAGAAAAGGGGAGAGTCCACCGCCTATATAAATAGGGGTCTCCCCCCTTCCTCAAAACTCGTTCCAAGCTCTAGATCTGAGCGGCTCTCATAAATGTTGGAGCACGCTCGGATCTAAGCTTAAATAAATATTTCTCCTCCCCCTATAAATTTCTGCCTTGCTCCTGGGGGCTCTAGCAAAGCCGCAAAGGAGTTCGGATTCAGATCTGAAATCTAGGCGGAGGTTTCACTCGCGTGAAACTTTCTTCGACGTGTGGTTAGCTCGGCGACATGGGATTGATCGCCTCGGGATGCGGAGCGGTTCGATGAGCAGTTCGGGGAGCGGTTCAAGGAGCGGCTCGGCGTGGGACGGGAGCGGCTCGGAAGACGGTGCGGAACATCTCGCCTGCCCCAGGGCTGAGATTCCGGGTATGTGTTTAAGTTTTCATTTAATTATTCGCAGTAGTTAGATCCCTCTTGGGGTGGTCAGATCCACCCCAAGTTGGCAGAGTTCCTGGCTAATAGGGTCTGGTTCCTTAGGGTTGCATGTTAATTAGATTAACATAAAAATTTTCCGCTGCATTTCTGTCTATGTTCCATCCGACTTAGGACGGGACTAGAGTTTTTGTGCCCTAAGGGTCCCAGAAAAATCCCTTCATTGGTATCAGAGCCATCTCTGTATGCTGATCTTGGACTGCGAATTTATTATTTGAAAGCTTTTACAGAAAAATGTTTTCTTTAAATTTATGCGATAAATTTAAATTTTTTTTTTGTTTAAAAAATTTATATGATAAATTTTAAACATGAAAGTTTTAAAATGGAATTTTTAAATTTATGTGATAAATTTTAAAATTGTTTTAAAGCTTTAAAACTTTATGCGATAAGTTTAAAATGTTGTTTAAAATTTTATGTGATAAATTTTAAACATGGAGTTTTTAAATGATGTTTCAAATTTATAAGATATTTTTAAAAACTGATTTTAAAAGTTTAAAATTTTTATGCGATAAATATTTTAAAGAAGCATGCAAATGTTATGATTTTTAAACAAGCTTTTGCTTTATGAGATAAAATAAAATGTTTTAAAAATCGTATTTTTAAATTTAAATGTTAAATTTAAGTATGCATGCTAAAATTGTTTATGCGATAAACTTTAGTCTATTTAATTGTTAAATAGTTGTACACTTTTTATGCGATAAAATTAGTGTAAATGTTTAATGGATATGTCTTCTTGTCCCTTATTTGATAACACAAGACAACCCTTTAGGTTAGCCATTAAAAATGATTAAAATTTATTTACTTGAATTTTAATGACATGCTATGTTTTAATAAAATATTAACAACCCTTTAAGACCTAATTCCTGATTAGGGTAGTCCTTTTAATGATTTCTTAATTCTAATTGTTATTATTAATTCTCATTAAAGGACTTCGCTTTTAGCGTTGGTTAATAATTTTATTAAATCCCTAATAACGATTAGGATAGCACGTGAACCTTTTAGTTGATAAGGACTTAATAAAAGTTATTAAACAAATCCTAAAATTTTGAATTTAAGGATGCAACTAGTTGATAGGATTAATTAGTTGTTAATAAAAGCTGTTTAGTCTATGGCACACATACAAAAATGACAAGCTTCATTCAATGGACCATGATCCAGTCAATGTGCTTGGCTAAGAGTTCTGGGTCAACCCTTGCTAGTACAAGGGGCAGTGATCCTGGCTTAGTCAATTCCCTGGCTGTGTTCCGCTGGACCGCAATGTCGCGAATCATGATTGTATGACACCCTGGACTATATCTAGTCAATGCGTTATAAATCTTATTAAAGATTAATTCGTATCCCTCCTTGATTTTGGAGCTTGGTAACTCAAAGATGACAATTATAGTTGTTGAGTCTCCTCAAGCTGTGACTTGTTTTTCTTTAAGGAACAAACTCCAACATACATGTGATGTAGTCTAGACTTGACCCAAATCAATGCGTCGGGTCTCCTCGAGTATCGATCTAAGTCAAATCTGGACACGAAATCAAGGGTCTGACTAGACCAGTCATTATGATTTGTTGAGTCTCCTCAAGATCATAAGTGACTGTGGGTAAAAATCGACAGGGAATCACATGTGATGTGATTGACCAAGAGTTAGTCTACCAGTCATGGAACCAATCAACTTGTTGAGTCTCCTCAAGGTTGTGAGGTTCGGGATGATTGGATCCCTCTTTCACTAATTTTTAAATTCGATTAAATCGTTCGTTATTAAGCTTTAAAACGATCGTAAAAATAGTGGGAGGATATAGATAGATGAAAGCCAATCTACCTATATTTAATATTGAACATATGCAAAAACTAGGGCAAGACTATGTTTATCGAAGGAATCAAAATATAATATTGGAATAAGTTAACTGGTCAAATAGTGATTAATTGAATATCAAGTTAAATTCTAATTGATGGAATTAATCTATATTCTCGTTGACATTAAATGACCTTCTAAAGAACAGACTTAAGAAATATGATTTCATTAAGTTCTGAGTCCAACATATAAATTAAAGCTACATGTCACTCTTCTCTATATGAGGCAGCTTGAACATATAGGGTATTCGAAGTATGTTTCTCCCTACAACTTTTCGAGCTACCCTCAAGGTTGTATGGACAAACAATTCCGATCCGCAAAGTTCGAGAATTCGATCAAACCGTTTGAGTCGAATACGAGTGCATGAGCGGTGCAAGACTATGTATCCCAACCGGATCTTGAGACAAGCAACTTCTTGAGCTAAACTCGAGATTGCAAAGCTCAAGCGTTTGGATACATAAGATGCTTGCATAGCTATTTGTGTTGGGTTAATTAATATCTAAATGTGATTTAGAAAAGGAAGAAGGCACTCCGGAAAGTCAATAGAGAAAGTTAGTTTAATTTATCATTAGTAAAGGCATAAGTAGGAGGAAATGAAAATGTGATATATTTTGATGTCACGATTTCAGAATAAATAGTTATACAAAAACGTCTAACACATTTTTTGACGAATGTCGTCACCTTGCTTCGGAAGAAATGTTTTGTGTTAAGTAATTTGTAATAACTATATATATATATTAAATGTTAATATATAAATACACAAGATAGTAGCAAACTTACATGGTAAAATAGACTAGGCCATGTCGAGAGACTAAGCTTCACAAGTCACATAAAGAGGGGTTTGACCTCTCGTATTATGAAGTCTACGGACACTTGTGAATCTTATCCTCTCAGATATAACGGCTGAAACCCATCTGTAAGACAGTGGAAGAATGAGTTGTCGAACTCAGTCTCGTACATACTGATGTACCCGAGTCTATTTTAACCAAAATAAGTTATTCGTATATTAAGACACGTGTTCTTGATGAAACACAAGTCTGATAAAATAAAGAACGAAAAGTAGAAAGTATTTAAACTGATTCGATTAGATCGAATGGTCAAATACTTAGCTACATAAAATCTTGTGTAATTAAAAGAAAATGTGATTTTCTCTCAGGTCAAGTCTGTTAACACATCCGTGTGTTAAAATGTATGAATCACACTTAGTGAGACTTGGTGCGATACATAGTAAGTGACTCTGAGTTAAGTCCTCTCTCTGGGTTAAGTCCCAGATCGTAATGCCTAGGTTTTGATAATGTCCTATGAGGACATTGTCAATAAGATATTCATTAAATCGATCATTAAAGAAGTTGTATAATTACTCGAATTTCGTGAGACGAATTGTTGAGTTAGACATCATAACTGATGATGACTTAGTCAACTTCCGGGATGAAATTCGGAGTAGTAACTCCGATTTAAAACTTGATGCAATCAAAATAGGTCCGTGTGCGTAAATAAATTTGAGAATTTAGTTTACGTACCCAAGGAAAATGTTTCCTCACTTTCTGCAAGTAAATCTTTAAGTTGAAAGATTGGTGCAGAAAGAGAATAGTAAAGTACAATCTTGTTGATCGAAAACGGTTTTCACCCTAATACGGATTAGTTGAAATCGTCTCGCCAACAGATGTGTACAGATCTGCTCGGACCAAATCCGATGTAAAACGCTCATGTTGACCATGAAAATTGGAGCATTCACTTATAAGTTCGTTTTTTCTAAATATGATTTAGACGGACCAACTTATATGAATTAGCCAGAGAGTTTTCAAGGTCAGTAGGAGCGTATAAATTTCATGCAAGGCATCAAAGAGATGGAACATATAATTTGATTAAGTAATCAAAGAGTTTGATACTTTATCAGAAATAAATATGAGCCATTTGAAATGACCATTAACAAATTTAAATTATTATCGTAATGTACGATGAGCTGGATAAGATCCATGTATATTAAATATTACAGATTCCGATAGACCAAGTGAATTATTTGAATGAGATTCAAATGGTTGGTCTAACATGAACATAAAAACCCCTTGAGTCTATAGTGTAGACGGTTTTAGCAGATCCACTCACGAAGGCTCTACCACATGAAGTCGAGAAAACTTATGTGTAAAACGGTATAAGATACCGGGATAAATGGGCCTGAGTGCAAGTGGGAGATGTTGAGAGATGATACCCTCGAGGCTATCTATCTTCATGTGTGAATAGCACAAACATCTTGTTCGAAATAACAGTAAGCTGTTTCGTAATAATTTATCTAAGTTATTTTATAATGTAGACATTAACTTAGGTAAAGTCCTGAGACTTTATGCAAGGTCAAACAGGTATCGAGATGAGTATCTCGATCATGGAGAAATGATTGACCGTCTGTAGCATAAGTCTAAAAGGGTTCGTGGTCGTAGATGTTTCGAGACAAGGATATCGAAACATCGGATAGACCATTGTGTCTTAGTCTTCACTGTTTAGCGGTGGCGATGATCTCATGATCGCTTGACTTGGCGAAGTCGTAGATGAGACACAGGTGCTCATTAGAGAATGAGTTCACTGAACGATCCATAAGAGTTATCATATGGTTATATTGACCAATCGGTCAATGATGACTCTGAGTGATGATAGGCTAGTTGGTCTTTTGACTTGAGGTCATTTTGACGAACCTGTGCGTGAACGGTGCCACTTAGATCAAATGACCTAGCTTCGAGGCAAGGCCTGTCGAAAGGTCTTTGATTGGGTGACACTTGAAGCATATGAGGAGCGTAATGACCAAGAGAGGATTCGTCTCTCCCGGTCAATGTGAGTTAGTGTCGTAGGGTTAGTTCGGTCTTTAGTAAAAACTCTGGCCAGAGTATGTTGGAAGAAGTCCAACATTTTTGACTAAAAGATCGATAGAAACTAACCGGAGTCAAGTTATTGGGGTTGATAGTTTGACCGTACCCTAGACTTGATCTACACGACATAGTTTAGACGAAGAGACTATAACTGTGGAATTCATCACGGAAACAGTCAGGGTGGTCCTGACAATACTCATGTCAATGAGTTAACCACATAATGATGATTCCTGAAGCAGGGACGGCAGCCACTGCTCGTGGTCACTGCCGTATAGGGCTTCGAGCCCAACTTGTTGTAAGGGTCAGGTTGTAGGGTCTCACACAGAGTGCGATCTTTCGTCTAGTAATAGGTAGAAATAAGTTAGGGAGAATAATTTGCGTTTGATGCAAGGGATAAAATATTGCAAAAGATGTTTGCAATAATCTCCAGCATTCGGAATAAATGATCCTGAGTGCAAGTGGGAGATGTAGGGATATATGCCCTCAGATCATTTGTATTTGATGCAAATGATAATTTAAGCTTAGATATGGACTATTTTGCATTTGATGCAAAAGCGATTAAATGTGTATTAAATTGTTTAATACAATATTTAATAAAATAAACGCAAGGAAAAGTTCACGGGTAAGACGGGAATGTCCCGGTCTAGACCCAGGTTCGAACGGCGTCCAAATCGGACACCAAATGCTCAAGTTAGAGCCAAAATAGCCCATAGGATCAGACCAGGCCAGGCCCAGTAAATGCGAGGCAGAACAGGCTACCTGGGCTAGCCCAGACGCTGCCTGGGCTAAGCCCAGGCTCGGCCTGGGCAAGCCCAGGCGGAAGCCTGGGCTATGCCCAGGCGCCTGGGCAAAGCCCAGGCCTGCCTGGGCTATGCCCAGGCCTGCCTGGGCTATGCCCAGGCGCGGGCCTGGGCGAGCCCAGGCGCGGCCTGGGCTCTGCCCAGGCGGATTTTTACGTGCACTGGATGCGTGGGGCCCACCCGTGGGCCCCACCACTAGGGTTTCAAACCCTAAGTGTGCAGATTTAATTGACGGCTCAGTTTTTTTGTGAAAAACTAGCCTTGGGCTGATCTTTGGACACTCAATTGGAGGGCCAAACGAACTCCGATTGACGAACGGTTTTTTCCTATGCGTTCACCGTTGAACGCTTGTCGTATTGATAGGTTGTATCAATCTTGAAGCTCAACGGTGAGTGAGTTAAAATTCACAGAAGTTTGCACTTTGTGAAGTGCAAACTAACTTGATTTTAATTAACTCATTATTTAGTCCCACATCGGATTTTGAGAAAAGGGGAGAGTCCACCGCCTATATAAATAGGGGTCTCCCCCCTTCCTCAAAACTCGTTCCAAGCTCTAGATCTGAGCGGCTCTCATAAATGTTGGAGCACGCTCGGATCTAAGCTTAAATAAATATTTCTCCTCCCCCTATAAATTTCTGCCTTGCTCCTGAGGGCTCTAGCAAAGCCACAAAGGAGTTCGGATTCAGATCCGAAATCTAGGCGGAGGTTTCACTCGCGTGAAACTTTCTTCGACACATGGTTAGCTCGGCGACATGGGATTGATCGCCTCGGGATGCGGAGCGGTTCGATGAGCAGTTCGGGGAGCGGTTCAAGGATCGGCTCGGCGTGGGACGGGAGCAGCTCGGAAGACGGTGCGGAACATCTCACCTGCCCCAGGGCTGAGATTCCGGGTATGTGTTTAAGTTTTCATTTAATTATTCGCAGTAGTTAGATCCCTCTTGGGGTGGTCAGATCCACCCCAAGTTGGCAGAGTTCCTGGCTAATAGGGTCTGGTTCCTTAGGGTTGCATGTTAATTAGATTAACATAAAATTTTTCCGCTGCATTTCTGTCTATGTTCCGTCCGACTTAGGACGGGACTAGAGTTTTTGTGCCCTAAGGGTCCCAGAAAAATCCCTTCAGGGTATTGGGCCGTCGCCTCCCCGCAGCCTCTATCGTCGGACGGGTATTGGGCCGTCGCCTACCCCGCAAATGGCGCTCCGGTTTGGGTGGCCAAGCTCCGTAAGCTTGCCCCGGAGGTCTTCTTTGGGGGGAGCGAGTGCGCAGCTCGGCCCGTGCCCCTCTCCGGTTTGGGTGGCGAGGATTGGTCCTGCCCCGGAGTCTTTGAGAGGGCGGGTATTGGGCCGTCGCCTCCCCGCAGCCTCTATAGTCGGACGGGTATTGGGCCGTCGCCTACCCCGCAAATGGCGCTCCGGTTTGGGTGGCCAAGCTCTGTAAGCTTGCCCCGGAGGTCTTCTTTGGGGGGGAGCGAATGCACAGCTCGGCCCGTGCCCCTCTCCGGTGGGTGGCGAGGATTGGTCCTGCCCCGAAGTCTTGCGCATTTTGAACTGAAATTTTCATGCAGAAAAGGCAAAATTTGAAGATACGAAAGGGGACAAGATATTTCATTCATGACTTACAGTTTCCGGCTATATCACGACCGGCGTTCCACGTCCTTCTGAGTGATTAGCCCGTCCTTCTCGGGGGGGCTTTGGGGGGCGCGGTCGGTCCTGTTCCCCTCCGCGGTGCCATCAGCTGGAGCTAACTCTGGATGGTAGGGGTCATACCTCCGCCCGGTTAAGTCGATCCTCAGGTTCATCTCTGGTCCCTTGTGCTTGGTCGACCCCACGTAGCAGCTCCTAGACAGCTTCTGGCTTCCCCGTACGAACCCAACCCCTCGGGGGGTTTGGAACTTGACCATCTGGTGGAGAAGGTTGGGGAGCGCTCCGATGGCCGCCATGTAAGGTCGTCCTATGATCCTGTTGTACGCCGACGCAATGTCGACCATAACGAACAGTGTCATCCGAGTGACGACCTGCGGCTCTTCTCCGAGGGTTATCGACAAGGTGGTCACTCCCACGATGGGGGTCGAGTGACCGATGAAGCCGACGAGGGGTCTGGTACAGGGTCTCAGGTCCGTCGGCCTTAACCCCATCTTTTCGATTTTGGACATGAACAGGATGTCGCAGGAGCTCCCTGTGTCGATCAGGAGGCGACTGACGATGGCCGTCCCAATCTGGGCCTCGATGACGATGACGTCGTCGTGGGGCAGCTCGACTCCCTCTAGATCCTCGTCGCTGAAAGTAATGGGAGGGTAGGTCATCCTTCTCCCTCTCGGATCCCCTCCAAGACCCGCCGTCATCACTTGTCTCACGTACGCCTTTTTGCTTGATGACGATGCTCCTCCGGAGGATGGCCCGCTGCATATCGTGTTTATGCGCATGACGGGTTTCGGGGGTTGAGGCTCTTCCCGCTCGCCGTTTGCAGGAGGGTCTGCCCTCCGTGCCCTTCGGTGGTTCCCCTCCTCTCGGTCTAGTCTACTGTCCCCGACGAAGCCCCCCAGGTGGCCCGCCTGGATCAGCCGCTCGATTTCCCTTTTGAGAGTGAAGCAGTCGTCGGTGTCGTGGCCATGGTCCCGGTGGTACCGGCAGTATTTTTTGAAATCTCTCCGGGCCGGATCCAACTTCATTTCCCGAGGCGGCTCCGGTAGCAGTTCGGCTCTTGTAGCCACGGCCATCACCTCGATCAAGGGGGCATTGAGTTGCGTGTAATGTGCCCGTAGGGGGCCTTCTTGTCTCGGGACGACTCGGGGGGGCCCTTGGGCCGGGGCGAACTCGCGCGCCAGGCCAGGGCGATCTTGCGGGCGAGGCCCCGGCGGTTCCCGCCTTGGTCGGGCCAGCTGGTCGTGACCTCGGTGCCCCTCTTCTTGCCTCGGCCAAGGGTGTGACCGGGGCTCGCCTTGGGATGGCTTCGCCGGGGGGAATAGGGCCTTTGTGCCGAGAGTCTCTTCGGCCAACGCATGCCTCTCCGCCATAGCAACCAACACCTCATAGTCGGTCGGCGGATCCCGGAGCAGGGATTTGTGGAGGCTCCAAGTCCGCAACCCCGTTTTGAAGGCCAGCATAAGCACCTCATCGCCGCACGTCACCACCGCCCGTCTCTCATCCTGAAAGCGGCGGAGGTATCTGCCCGTTGTCTCTCCCTCTCCTTGGACTATCGTGCTGAGATAGTCTAAGGGCTTCTTTTTCGTCCGTCCGGCCCGAAACTCTTGGCAGAACTTGTGGGATAGCTCGCCAAAGCTCCCAACGGATCTCGCGGGTAAGCCGAAGTACCAGTCCAACGCGGTGTCCCTCAGGCTTTGGGAGAAATGCCGGCATAGGAACTCCTCATCCACATCCTGCGCCTCCATTGCCCCCCGGTACTGTTGCACGTGCGTGAGGGGGTCGCCTCTTCCGTTGTATGTGGCCAAGTGGGGGGGTTTGAACCTTATGGGTCTCGGAGCGGACGTAATCCACCGTGCAAGCGGCGTGGCCTCCTCCGGATAGGTAGGGCGATCGGGCGCATCCCCTCTCTGCCATTCGGGGGTCTGGCTTCGGTCGTGCCTCAGCCGTCGACGGTCCTCCGGCCCCGGGGAGTAGCCCGACGGTCGCCTGGCGGGGCTCCTTCCTCGGGTCGAGGATTCGACGGGTTGCGGGCTACAGTTCTCCCAGCACCATCGCCTCCCTGCCAGCTCCCCTCGGGCCTCCATCCGCTCCTGATTCTCCCGCAGAAGCCTTTTGCGCTCTGCGGTGAGGAAGCGTAGTTGTCGACAAACAGCTTCCTCGCGCAGGCAATCGGAGGGGTGGTGCAGGCGATGCGGGCTGCCTCCTCCTGGTGGGGACCTGGCCAACAACGGGCCTCACCCGTCCCCGAGACGCCGACCCGTCGCCGTCACCTCCAGGATTTCTCGGTTGCTCTCGTTCTCCCTCCTTAGCCTCTCGCGCTCCGCGATGATGAGGCAGAGCTGGTGGCGGGCGGCCTCTTCGTCCTAGTAGGCCCTTCGGGCGGTCTCGGCCGCTTCGTCCAAATGCCTTTGCACAGCGGCCGCCTCCCCCAGGCGCCTCCACCGCCGCGCAACTTCCATCTCCTCTTCCAGGAGCCTCTGTTGGGCCGCGACCTCCTCGGCGAGCCCCCTGTTCTCCCCCTCCTCCTCGAAGTGAGGGTGGAGATTCCGCCTCACGTTCTGGGGCTCCGAGGGGCCGTGCTGAGGCTCCGCCCCTGCCGCCGGATAGCCTCCCCTGGCCTGAGTGACGGCCTCGAAGCTCTTCAGGACGGCGTGGTCCGAAATATGGTCAGTCTCGGTGCCCATCCCCAGAAGGGGGTCGGGCGTCAGGGTGATTAGTAGAGAGAGCGGCTCCTGACCCACGGGATCCTTGCCGTGGTCAGGGTTCCGAGAGATCGGCATGGAGTCTAACATGGGTGTGACCCTTCGTTCCCACAGACGGCACCAATTGTTACGAGGTGGAACTCGCGTACAATGAATTTGTATTATGGAGAACCAAGGGCACGGTGGTTATGTTGAGAAGAGGGTTTTTGTGGGCTGTTTTACAAGTGATTAGTGGGGTGAAGAGGTTGGACTTGCCGCCGGGGGTGGCCACGAAGTCGAATCTCGCCGGACGCGACAGAGGAAGATTGGATGGCGGGAGGCTGAAGTTGATGTCGACCAAGGGGCGAGCTTTCCTGCAGCACGAGCAACTCGTCAGAAGGGCGGGGTTGGGGTCCAACCCTTATCCCCTCCGATGCTTAAGTCAGTAATAGGACTTAAAACGGGGGCTAGGCACGCCGGTAGGACTAACGGTGTGTCGACCGTACGTGGCGAGCTATAGGTGAGAGAACAAAGATATGGACGACCTTTGCTCTCGTGTGTGAATGATATATTGAGAGAGAATTTGCCAACCCCCTCACCGTAAGAGGAGAGGGTGTATTTATACCTGACGGGAGATGACTAGGCGGGGCTGACCTGGCATGCTGGCTAGACGTGCTGAGCTGGCTCGGTTGTCGGCGGAAGCTTCGGTCAAGGACGTCAGGAACAGGAGTGCCTGACCTGCTTTTGTCAGACGGCGCAATGGCCAGGGGCCCTTTTGTCGGGATGTCAAGGCCGAAAGCATTAACTGTCAGTCGGCTCAACCGCCAGGGGGTGCTTTGTCAGACGGTCGGGTGGCGTATGTGTCAGTCGTGTCCTTATCCTAGGTTGTTTGTCGTTGGTGATGAACTGAAGGTCTGGCTATGTTATCCTAGGCACCGCGGTTCATGGGAATCAGACGGGTCGTCCGGATCGGGGGTTGTCCGGCCCGGCCACGCCCCCTGTTCGGTCGCGGGCTATGGTTCGCTGGCACGGAAGGATACGCCCATGCCTATGTCAGCAGGCCCCGCGGTGCAGTCCGGGCGCTCCCCAAGCGCACTGCCCCCGGCGGGTCGAGCAACTGCGGTTGTACGCCTCGACCAGGTGGGGGGGTGCTGTGAGGTGCGCCCGTTTCCATGTAGCTTCGGATTTCCGGGGTGGCGGCCCTTTCGTGAAGTGGAGAGTTCACGGGGTGTGTCGGCGGACCCGGGTGGGAGTCGGACTCCTACGATCTTTTGGTCGTAACAATAGTTATGAAACATGATAAATGACGGTCCTAGCTTCGTTGTCAAGCTAGTTCCTGAAATTGTGCCTAGGCGAGTATCATTTCGTCGCCTAGTCTCTTTTACGCCTACAACAAGCAAATGGCCTAAGACATGGCCCAAAACCCTAAGTGGCAAGTTTCACTTGCCTAGCACCGAAGATGACGATCAACGAGGCCGTCACACAAATGCTAGCTACGGAAAAGAGATCGTTGCCATGGCAAAACAACATTAGAACAACATCCAACCTAGTTTTATTAGGGTTTCACAAAAACACAAATGGGCTATGAGAATATCAAGAGATCGATTTATTACCGTATCGGAAGCGGAAGAACGATGCCGAGCGAGCACAGCAACGGAAGAAATGATCCGGGGAACCTAGGGTTCAGATCTGGAATGGTTGGGGAAAATCTGGAGAAAAGGGGTTTGGGGGGATTTTGGGGGATTTTGGGGGTTGGAGATGACCTAGGGCATGGAGGTAGACCTAAATAGAGAGGGAAACTCCAAGGGAGGAAGGAATGGCTTGGAGAAATGTTGGAGAGTGGTTTGGGGAAGAAGGAGGCTCGGGAGAATGAAAGAGGGGTGAAAGAAATTGTGGGTGGGGTTTAAATAGAGAGTGCTGGCGGCTGGCCAGAAATTAGGGTTTCGACACTGATTAGTCGGTCAGAGAACAACCACTGACCGACTAGTTTGGGAACTAGTCGGTCGGTTGACCAACGCAGACCGACTAAGTCCAAACAGTAACTCCTGTACAAAAATAGAATTTAGATTTAGTCGGTCAAAGAACAACTACTGACCGACTAGTTTGTCATCTAGTCGGTCGATGAACGTTCTTAGACCGACTAAGAATGAATAGTACTTGGCATCAAAATGAACATAGAGTTAGTCGGTTAAAGAACGATTGCTGACCGACTAGTTTGCAACCTAGTCGGTCGACAAATGTTCTTAGACCGACTAACGAGAAACAGTAAATCCTGAATAATTTACAACGCCCACTAGTCGGTCCATGAAGGTTTGCCGACCGACTAAATCGTCATCTAGTCGGTCGGTTCCCCTTCTTGTACCGGCTAACGTGCACCAAAAGTTCCGAAATGGAGCGCGAAGCTCTGGGATCGATTCCTAAGACTCCTAGGCTCGATCTAACAATAAGATATGACTGATATGAAGCCCGTCACGAATGACTTACTCTGAAATCGATGATCAACAGAAGAAGCTAGGAAAACACGACGAAACGATCGAAAATGAAAGCTACGGAGATGAAAACCACACATAAGGAGAAAATCCACCAAAACATATATATAATAAATCCAGACACATGAAAACCAGTCGTTACATCCTCCCCAACTTAAGAAAAATTCCGTCCTCGGAATTTCCCAACACTCACATGTCCGGAAACAAAAGTGGGAAACGCTCTCGCATCTCATCCTCATTCTCCCAAGTAGATTCTCCTGGTGAGCCGTGTCGCCACATCACCCTCACAAGATTGACAACCTTGTTCCGAAGTGACTTCTGACGTCTGTCCAGAATCTGCACTGGCTGCTGGTTATACGTCATATCAGGGCGAATGGTAATCTCCGAAAAATCTACAGCATGAGATGGATCGCTAATGTATCGACGAAGCTGCGACACATGGAAAACATTGTGAACTCCCTCCAAATATGGCAGCAAGGCTAAGCGGTAGGCTACCTCGCCAACTCTCTCCAGAACGTCAAATGGTCCAATGTATCGCGGGCTCAACTTCCCTCGCTTTCCAAAGCGAATCACACCACGATTCGGGGAAATCTTCAAGAACACATGGTCGCCCGGCTGAAACTCCAAAGGACAGCGTTTCGCATCCGCCCAATGCTTAAAACGGTCCTGAGCAATCCTCAACCTCTCCCGAATGTTCCTGACAACATCCACGGCCTCCACAATCATCTCAGGTCCCAACAGCTCCCGATCACCAACGTCATCCCAACTCAATGGCGATCGACATTTCCTCCCATAAAGAGCGGCGAAAGGCACCATGCCAATACTCGCCTGGAAGCTGTTATTGTAGGAAAACTCTACCAGATGTAGATGGTCCTCCCACGAACCCTTGAAATCCAACATGCACGCCCTCAGCATGTCCTCCAAGATCTGGATCGTCCTCTCGGACTGGCCATCCGTCTGCGGATGGTACGTCGTGCTGAAACTCAGACACGTACCCAAACTCTTCTGCAAACTCTGCCAGAACTGAGATGTGAACCTTGTGTCTCTGTCCGACACGATACTCACGGGGACTCCGTGAAGTCGCATGACCTCCTGCACGATCCACGTTACATCACTATCTAAACTAGGAAAAGGAAATAGAAACGGAGCGTAAAAGAATTTACCTCCATATATCTCCTCACTAGCGCCTCAGTGGACTGTCCAACTCGGAAAGGAATAAAGTGCACGAATTTGGTCAATCGATCTACGATCACCCAAATCGCGTCATTCTGCTTCGAACTCCGAGGTAGTCCAGTCACGAAATCCATAGTGATGTGTTGCCACTTCCACTCCGGAATCGGAATCGGTTGTAGCAACCCTGCCGTACGCTGATGCTCCGCCTTCACTTGTTGACAAACCAAACACTTGGCTACACTCCGAGCCACACTCCTCTTCATACCATGCCACCAATAGTTCAGACGAAGATCCTTGTACATCTTGGTCCCACCAGGATGCACAGAATACGGTAAACTGTGTGCCTCCACCATCAACTCCTCCCTAATATCCCCAGCTGGCACACACAACCTGGCTCCAAACCTCAGCGAGCCATCCTCATGAATCAAAAAGTCAGTCCGCAGACCGGCTTCTACCTGTTCCCGAATCTTCACCAGCTTCGGATCTCCAGCCTGGCCAGCCTTGATCCGATCCACGATCATCGACTGAATCTGCATACTCATCAATGAAGAAGCCTCCCCAGGAAGAACAACCTTAACACCAGACTTGCAAAAATCCTGCTGCAATCTCCACTGCGAAGTCAACAACATCACCGCTCGAAGCCTACTCAGCGCATCAGGAACCACATTCACCTTGCCAGGGTGATACTGCAAATCAATCTCATAATCCGCCATGAGCTCCAACCATCGACGCTGTCGCATGTTGAGCTCCTTCTGAGTAAAAATATACTTCAAGCTTTTATGATCGGTGAAGATCTTCACTTTCTCACTCAGCAGGAAGTGCCTCCAAATCTTGAGCGCAAACACAACAGCAGCCAACTCCAAATCATGCGTCGAGTAATTCTTCTCATGAACCTTGAGCTGACGAGACGCATAAGCCATAACATGCCCGTGCTGATGCAACACACAACCGAGACCCTTGCCAGAAGCATCGCAAAAGATCTCAAATCCGCCGCTGCCATCAGGCACAACAAGAATGGGGGCAGTCGTCAATCTCTCCCTCAGAACACCAAAGGCATTCTCACAATCACCCGACCAAACAAAAGGTACATCCTTCCGCGTCAACCTGGTCATCGGCTCAGCAATACGGGAAAAGTCCTTAATAAAACACCGATAGTAACCAGCAAGCCCAAGGAAACTCCGAATCTCAGACACTGACTGCGGAACATGCCACTCTCTGATGGCCCTAATCTTCTCGGGATCCACTGAAATACCCTCTCCAGTCACCACATGCCGAAGAAAAGCAACCCTGTCTAGCCAAAACTCGCACTTCGAAAACTTAGCATACAAACGATGCTTCCTCAAAATCTCCAACACCGTCCTCAGGTGCGAGGCATGCTCCTCCTCCGACTTCAAATAGATCAGAATGTCGTCAATAAAGATAACGACAAACTTATCTAAAAAGTCGTAGAAAGTCAGGTTCATCAGATTCATGAAAACTGCGGGTGCATTGGTTACACCGAAAGGCATAACCACGAACTTGTAGTGTCCATACTTCGTCCTGAATGCTGTCTTCGGAATATCACCCTTCTTCACCTTCAACTGATGGTAACCACTCCTCAAATCCAATTTAGAAAAAACCCTCGAACCTCCAAGCTGATCAAAAATATCATCGATGCGAGGCAACGGGTATTTATTCTTGATGGTCACCGCATTCAACTCCCGATAGTCCACGTACATGCGACGCGAACCATCCTTCTTCTTCACCAGCAGCACCGGTGCTCCCCACGGAGACACACTAGGATTGATATAACCCTTCTGCAAAAGCTCATCCAGCTGCTTCCGTAATTCCTCCAACTCGGCGGGCGCCATACGATATGGCGCCTTCGAGATCGGCTGCGCTCCCGGAACCAGGTCAATAGAAAATTCTAAAGCTCGATTAGGTGGCAAACCAGACATCTCCTCGGGGAAGACGTCATCAAAATCCCGCACAACCGCTGGCCTCTCCAGCTCCATCTGCACAGCCACAATCTCCATCGGACTGGCCCGAAATCTGACAGGACCAAGCGAACTGCTACCTCGGCTGAACTCAAATACTGGATGTCCGGGAATCTCGAACAACACCTTCTTCCTCCGACAGTCGATCGTAGCATAGAAGCTCGCAAGCCAATCCATCCCAAGGACCGCATCATAGTTGATGATGTCGTGGACAATGAAATCAGCGTAAAACTCATGTCCACAAACCACCAACGAGCAAGAATTGCAACCAAGATGCACCGTGACCACGCCATTCCCTGTAACGATATTCCAATTCTTGGAAAGAGGGGACGTCGACAAGGAGACGAAGCTCCGAGAAATAATGCACATCGATGCACCAGAGTCAAAGAGGACTCGTGCAGGAAACGTGCACACCAAAATCACACCTACAAATAGTCTAACAATCAAGCCCTAGTCTAGCAAACAATCATATTCAAGCAAATAGCATAGTCTAACAAACAAAGCCAAATAAGAAAGGAACAGCTAGAAGAGGATTACCTGCGATAACCTCATCCACAGCCCCGTTCTCCACAGCAGTCATCAGAAAAGCCTGTCGCCTCGGCGGAAAAGCCTACTGGAAAGCCTGCCTCTGTGGAACAAGAGCTGCCCCACGTCCAGCAGAAACAGACGCTCTCTGCTGCAACGGCTGTGCTGCAACAGGTGCCCTCCAAGGCTGCTTCGACTTCAGACAATCCTTCATGGCATGGGTAGGATCCCCACAGACGACACACTGGCCCAGGAATCTCCTACACTGATCCTTGACGTGCCCGGTCCTGCCGCAGAAATGGCAAGTCTTCAGAATAGGACCTCCTGGCCTCTTGAACTGAGCTGGCTGATTAGGCTTGAAACCAGGCCTAACCACCGCCCTGGCCAGCTCCATAGGCCTCTTCCCAGCACCAGAAACATGTCCCCTCCTCTGGCTCAGGTTCAGCTCCTGCCTCCTTGCAGCGACCAGAACCTTCTGATAAGAGTCCAGATCAGAGGAAGACACAAAACTCTGGAGCTCCAAAGCAAGTCCCTGCAGGAACCTCTGAGCCCTCTCATCAGCATCCTGCACCATCTTCGGCGCGAACCGACTAAGCCTAGTGAACTCTTGGTGGTACTGGTCCACCGTCAAGCTCCCTTGCTTCAGATCAATGAAACGCTGCAGCATCTCCTTCTTAGAAGCCTTCGGAAAGAACTCCTCATCAAACCTGGACTTAAAGGTAGCCCAAGCTATCGGCTCCACCAACATCTTCTCTTCCGCATCCCACCAGTTCCGAGCATTATCCTTGAGTTACCGCTTTGCCAAATCAACCCATCCAGCCGGGGTGATCTTGGCCATCCTCAAGTTATCCTCAATATTCCGAATCCACTCATCGGCAGCCAGAGGACCCTCAGACCCATCAAAATATGCGGGACCCAGCTCCCGAAATTGCTTCGCTCCCGGCTCGGAGCGAGGGGCCTCCGGAGCCGCCCGAGGAGCTCGACCAGCCGGAGCATTTTGGACATGCAGGAGCACGCCTTGCTGCACCTGCATCATCTGAAGCATCATCCGTATCATCTCCCAATTGGTGGGTTCCCGCTCAGGCTCCTCGTCATGAGGGGGCGCACCACTACCACCACCACGGGTGATTCGTCTTCCTGCCATCTAATGACACAGAAAACGAAGCAATTAGACTCATAGCTTATGACTCGGACGTCGAACTTAGTTTATTGGACATTCTAATATTATTATCGCTATTCCGACAATTCGCAGGTACAGAAGGACCTGCATGGGCCACCAACAAAACCTGTCACGCTCCGCTTCCCTAAAATGGAGGCGAGACGTGAAAAGGTCCGCACGAGAGTGGAGCTGTGAAGCCCCAAACCCGATAAGCGTCAATAAAGCATAAGCAGGTCCCTGTAACCACAAACGGAACAACAACAATAACACAAGGAGAGACAGAAACAAAATCTCAATCTCAGAAATTGTCCAACATTAAAATTAAGTTCAACATACAGAAAAGCCACCAGGCTAAAAGAAAGAGTCTAAAGGCCCAGAACAAGGCCAAACAAGACAAACGTAAACAGAGTATAGGTGCTGCGCACCGACAACTACAGCAGTCTAAAACAAAAAGGGGAAAGCTCAACGAAGACACTAGGACTGGTCCCCAGTGTCCACGTACTCCTCGCCAAACACAGACTCGGGCACGGCGTCCGCAAACACCTCGTCCTCAACAACGGACTCAGGCTCGGGATCTAACATGTGTTACCCAAAAGAGTAAAGGGGCACATGTCAGCAAGTCTAAAAGACTTGGGCAAGGAAACTGAAGGTAAGGTAAACTAGCAACCTAGTAGTTATAGTACGATGCATGGCATGGCAAGTATAGTATGGAAGTGACAAGTAAAGGGAAGTACAAGTAGCAAGTATGTCATGGATAACAAGTAAAAACACGGACAAGTACAAGTCAAGTGGTTCACGTCAAGTGAACAAGTCAAGTAACAAGTTGTGCACAGAGATTCCGCCTGTTGGCTAGAGTGGCTGATCAGGCCAACTCCTAAGCTCAAGTGACTGTTTATCTCTACCCCTCCACATGTATCGAGCCAGGGAATTACCCCGAACACGGAATGCTCGCTTCTGGAACACCAGCCAGGAAGTGTATTTAACAAGTATGGCGTAGGGTTATGCCTGCAACGCAGGTGCCTAGCCGATAAGCAAGTAGATCAGGCATTGGCTATCAACCAACTCACGTAGCCCGTTTCTGGAACACGGGCCAGGAACACAAGTATTGTAGCGTGTGCTACGAATGCGACATACAACATGGATAGCATGGATGACAATTAATTCGTGTACTGTTAATCAAAATTAAACATGACATGATAGTTATGAAACATGATAAATGACGGTCCTAGCTTCGTTGTCAAGCTAGTTCCTGAAATTGTGCCTAGGCGAGTATCATTTCGTCGCCTAGTCTCTTTTACGCCTACAACAAGCAAATGGCCTAAGACATGGCCCAAAACCCTAAGTGGCAAGTTTCACTTGCCTAGCACCGAAGATGACGATCAACGAGGCCGTCACACAAATGCTAGCTACGAAAAAGAGATCGCTGCCATGGCAAAACAACATTAGAACAACATCCAACCTAGTTTTATTAGGGTTTCACAAAAACACAAATGGGCTATGAGAATATCAAGAGATCGATTTATTACCGTATCGGAAGCGGAAGAACGATGCCGAGCGAGCACGGCAACGGAAGAAATGATCCGGGGAACCTAGGGTTCAGATCTGGAATGGTTGGGGAAAATCTGGAGAAAAGGGGTTTTGGGGGATTTTGGGGGTTGGAGATGACCTAGGGCATGGAGGCAGACCAAAATAGAGAGGGAAACTCCAAGGGAGGAAGGATGGCTTGGAGAAATGTTGGAGAGTGGTTTGGGGAAGAAGGAGGCTCAGGAGAATGAAAGAGAGGTGAAAGAAATCCTGGGTGGGGTTTAAATAGAGAGTGCTGGCGGCTGCCCAGAAATTAGGGTTTCGACACTGATTAGTCGGTCAGAGAACCACCACTGACCGACTAGTTTGGGAACTAGTCGGTCGGTTGACCAACGCAGACCGACTAAGTCCAAACAGTAACTCCTGTACAAAAATAGAATTTAGATTTAGTCGGTCAAAGAACAACTACTGACCGACTAGTTTGTCATCTAGTCGGTCGATGAACGTTCTTAGACCGACTAAGAATGAATAGTACTTGACATCAAAATGAACATAGAGTTAGTCGGTTAAAGAACGATTGCTGACCGACTAGTTTGCAACCTAGTCGGTCGACAAATGTTCTTAGATCGACTAACGAGAAACAGTAACTCCTGAATAATATACAAAGCCCACTAGTCGGTCCATGAAGGTTTGCCGACCGACTAAATCGTCATCTAGTCGGTCGGTTCCCCTTCTTGTACCGGCTAACGGGCACCAAAAGTTTCGAAATGGAGCGCGAAGCTCCGGGATCGATTCCTAAGACTCCTAGGCTCGATCTAACAATAAGATATGACCGATATGAAGCCCGTCACGAATGACTTACTCCGAAATCGACGATCAACGGAAGAAGCTAGGAAAACACGACGAAACGATCGAAAATGAAAGCTACGGAGATGAAAACCACGCATAAGGAGAAAATCCACCAAAACATATATATAATAAATCCAGACACATGAAAACCAGTCGTTACATTAGGCATACAAGAACGCACAACTAAGCATGTACAGGGTCAAGCAAGGACACCCACATAAACAATGGTGTACAGATCATACCAATATATCCAACCAACTTCTACATGGCATCTAATATACACACAATTTCACTAGCACACACCTTGACATAAGTACCTTCAGCCAGTTGATATGTATACATATAGTACATAGTCATTTGCCAGCAGTCGATATTCATATGCCAATAGGTATACACACAGATGTTTGATATACAGTTACACCCACATACTCATGCACTTACCAATAAGCTTCCACAAATACAATATATATTAGCAATACAAATTCAATGTCATATATGTACTAATATAAAAGATAATCAGACACCGATATTTATACCATCAAATATTATGCACACTCATGCAGCAATGATCCATATATAAATAATATATCACTTTAGTACATAAAACATAGGTATACAGATAATTAGACATAAGCACATCCACAAGTAATATACATATGTCCACACATAGCTCTACACATGATATATACACTACAGACACCTCCATTTATATTATACACAAATTTATAGATCACTATAACCATTAAGGATGCGTACAACGACCAAGCCGTTCGAATATAAGTATACACACTCGATATAAATATGCACACTCAATATAATTACATTCATTCACACGAGTCCCCACAAGGAAGGAGACATATGTACACACATGTGATATCTTCCACATACTTACAAATATAGATCCCTACTCACAAAAATAATACACACTCATACATAGCCAGCATATGCATGTCAATAGACATAAGGCTAATGGTACATAATAATACAATATAATATTCAAACATACATTCAAGTAGTCAACTATACATGCACATATGGGCTACACATGACATATGCCAATATATAAACTTATGAGAACATATCATGACCACCTAACATCTTAATCATAAATATACTTATATATCCAAACAATGTTAATATAATGTCCATACAATATGTACACACAAACATATACATAGTCATACACAGGTATGAACTTATATTTATATAGGCACACAGTAGTATACCTTGTTGAGCATCACCCAAGGATGACAATCTATATATTACACTTAGACCCATACGCCACACCAATATACTAACATCCATTAACATACACACACCGAGGGACCCACTTATTAGAGCACATATACTAATAAACATTCACCACTCCACTACAATTCTCAAGTATACTTATAGCCATACAGAACATGTATACCAATACAAACAAATATCCATACTACTATACAGAAAAACATGCATATACAATCATTACATAATTATGCACAGACTAGATGAATATACGCATTAACATATGTATACATTGATACACTTACGCAGACCTGCAGTATACATACGTATTTACATATACTCAAACCTAAAGTTATACACCCCAGATATTCAAATCTACTAGCATTACACAACCAAACAACCATACATAAAACCATATTCCAATTACAGTTAGAGACAAAAAATACTTATACACACATACATATCGTTATAGCTAACTATGGTATACATCCAAATATACACACATAGATAGACACACATACACATAATTATCAGTACATATACGCTTACAACACATACACTCCCACAAACCGAAGTATATATGTAAGCAAACACATCTTCATATCTAGATACACCCAGCAATCCTTATATAGTCCTGAACATGAACACACCTAAACCTCTGTGTACCCATTTATATGGGATTACACTCCAAACATAATCACATGTCACACCAGATTACGTACAATCATCATACCCACAAATAATTTTCATATGCCTTAAGCGAGTATACATATATAGACTCACACGAGCACTTCATATACACAGCTCCCAATACAATTGCACCCATAGATACATATAGCTCTACACATACTATGCATATCCATAACCATGGATACACATTTCGTGCTACATACTTATATTTGCACATCTACTACATGCACACACCACATATGATATACACGACAACACTTACCATACATTCATCATGTATACAACTATACTATAGAAGATGATATACCCAAATATCCTAGTATTTCTCACTTAGAGGTGACACTACGGCTAGTAGGTCCTAGGCAACTACCCACCTTAGGACTCGGCTACCCTCTACGGAAACATTACACACACTATCCGTACGCAGCCGTAGTGCGGTGACCTGCAGGGCCACCACGTGTAACGCCCCGCTCCACAAGATCTCCGGGAAGTGCGAATCCGTCCCAAGTTTTTCCAAAGAGGCGGTTGCTACGAAGGAAGAAAAGAAAAGAATTACTATTAAATCAGCGGGTCCACTGCGCACTGTTGTGATAGTACATGTATTGTTCCCAAAATACCAAGAGCCAACACAGAACAACACAAAAGCAACAAGGGAACAACAGACTTTATATGTGTGTGTGTATATTCCGCATCCAGTCCATCATACATCATCTTATACATATGTACAATGAAACAGCTCATCCCCAAAAAGAACCCAAGGGTACAAGTCTCTCACCCTCTCCCCACATTACCCAACTCACAACCCAAGCTCCTCAACCTTAACTCTAACTCCATGTCCCTGGGTCCAGCTTCATACACCTGAAACATCAAATTAGAGCACGTCAAAGCGTGTCCAAGTAGGAAACCCAACTCGTGCAAGTAAATACTAACTTGGCGAATGTTGTTTTGTTTTTTAATCACAAATGGTACATTGCCCAATAGGGACCACATTCCCAACAGCAGGCAAGGGAAGTAAGGAAACACACATCGCAAGTTTGAAACATTTAAGTTTTAATTTAAGTTTATTTGGAAACCTGGGCAAGTTGTTGAATATGAGGGACTGGACTCCACCCCAAGGTGGGCCGGTAAGGAGCACCCGCCAGTGGTACACGAGCACTGTTTCCTTAACGGGGCCTCTCACTCAACACATACCCTCCCGCATCGGAGTGCGAGTGAGGAAAAACTCCAAAACACCGCAACATTGCACCCAAAACTGAGCAAGGTATGGAAAACACCACAAGTATCCAAAACTGAGCAAGATACATCACAACATCATAACACAGTCCAGTCGCCCATACCACACTAGTACCCAGTTCTCCGCCAAGCCCTTTTCTAGGGTGCTTACCTGCCATGTGGAAGACCTAGACATCACTAACATTTATTAGCATTTAAGTCAAGTGAGCTAGCATACAACTTTCAGAATTACATTTTACAACATTAAAAGAATAACGTAAAAGTAACATGAAGGAAAACAAGAAACTAACATGTACTGAAATTAAAGGAATGAGCATGCAACATAAATGATGGTATAAAGGTTCCGTGAAATAAAGAACATCCACAAACATTGGTATAAGGCAACATCTCCTAACCATTCTCTTCTCATTACAACATCATAAGTGTCAACCTTATTAACATTTCATTTTCCACAACTCAATAGGAGAATTTCCATGGCCCATTGCCGAAATGTTCACTTATGAGAAAATGCCACAAAACGAAACCAAATTGCAAGTAAACAAGTGGAGCATCAACCAAACATGAGGGGGTTCTCTACATTTTTCTAACTATAGCATGTCCACATGTAAAACAAACAAACAATTTATCGTTCTAATTTTCTAGTGAAATGGTAACTAATGCATGCTTACAAGAATATAGTACTTTGGCAACATTTAGCAGCTATTTAAGGGATTCTCTTAAGAATGCAAGCTTTGAAGTAATCACAATGATGATTTCCCACTTACATGCCACTTTAGTGTAGCGATTAGCAATTGTAGTAAACAAGATGCTACATTTAGTAACTATTTAATGGATTCTCTTAAAATGCAAGCTTTAGCCATTCTACATTCAAATGCAACAATTAAAACTACTTAATTTATGTCTACACTAAAATGCAACATTTATGAAAGCTAAACATGAAAGGTAAACATGAATCAAAATTAAGAATGGATGCTCTAGTGAAAACTCTAAGGATACATATCAAACCTGGGAGCTTTAATGAGGGTACGTAAGGCCTAAATTAACAATGTGAATTTTGGCAAGCGGAACTTGAGTCTACATCACGTGTAGGCTTTTTTTGTAAGAACATTTGGACCCACTTAAAAAGTTGAATGCAATCTTTATAAGGTTACACAAGGGTTACTTAAAAAATAATAACTGTAACACCCCGCTCCCCAGGATACCCGATAAGTACGAATCCGTATCAGGTATTCCCAAAGAGACGGGTGCTACGAAGAGAATACGAAATTACAAACACAAGCAGGTCCACTACGCACTACTGGGATAGTACATATAGCATTCCAGTCAACCCAAAACACAAGAGAACCAACAACTCAAGCACTGATGTATATAAATAAAACTGTTCATATACAACTTCCTTATACAAATCCATATACAATATTACCCACATCTCAATAAGGAACAAAAACTCACATCTCACCCAAGTACAACACCACTCCCAAGTCATCCACACTTCTCACAACTCGCAACTCCAACCGAGTCAAGGGGCCTCCAACTCAAAGAACCAACCTGAAAAGTCAACGGTGGGGCACGTCAACGCGTCACCCAGTAGGAATTCCATATCTCAACTAGTCCTTACATGAAGTGTAGAAAGGGTGCACGTGAACAGGCAGAGTGTATGTCATGGCATAAACATCTACTGAAGTAAAGGAAGTAACAACTATACTTATGAACATGTGAAAGCGTGCACATGCAACAGGTAAGGTGTACAACAATGTCATACAACATAAAAGAACCATAGTAAAGAAACACAAGTAAACAACGCATACATTTACCATTTCTAAAAGAGTAATAAGGATTAACAATTAATTCATTGGTTATCATTTTGGAACCCGGGTAAATCTTAGGACCTTAAGGAGTCGGACTTCACCCAGGGTGGGTGAAAAGTGGTACCCCAACCAGCAACACGGGCACCGGAGGGGGCCTCTCGCAACTCTATGCCCGAACGGGGCAAGGCACTAGAGCGAGACCTGCTCGGTTTTTCTGTCGGACAAACGGAGTAAACCATCAATTACCGTCATGGTGCATCACGGGTACACCAGCGGCCTCTCCAACCCTTTCAACTCGCCCTTCTGGGAGTGATACAACGGGTGAGAATTCATATCATCTGTCCGCTCCTTAACTCCTTTAATTTACACGTGTTTCCACCAAACCCCATGTCACCCTCCTTTAAGAGGACTTAGTCATTTTCATGAAACATAACATCTTCCATTCTTTTCATTCCACAGTTCATCACATATTTGGGACATGCATCGCCTTGTGCATTCCCTTTCTCATTTCTCATAATATACATGAAACGTATAGCCATATTCACATCATCATTTTGCATGTGCCAAGAACATAAACCACATATCACCTTGTAACAGAAATAATCAAGAACATTAATGGCAAGTTTAATCTCAAAAAGAGCTTAAAACAACATTCAAATCTTTCAGCTTGCTGGAAAAACAGAACAGTCAGAGTAAGAAGCATATTTCTCCATAATTTTGTATTAAACATGCACATACAATACAAATGAAAGTTGTAGATATAGCTGTGCTGGATTCACCTATATATTTTCATGCAGAAATATGAACTGAGTGATTTATGGTGAATTGTTTGGTAATACCTATCGAATCTGTTTTTCAGACAGGTTCCAAAGGCTGTAAAGATTGCTAGTTTAAGACATGTTACAGTTAGAATCTCAAAAATGTGCACGCAGGCAAAGTTGTAGAAAAAGGTGTTATCTTTTCAACGAGACAAAGATCAACAATTTCTATGGAGTATGCAGGGACCGATCTACGTTTTGCCAAACTGTGTCCAGACTAGATTAAGTTCTGACATGTTGTAAAGATGGAATTATTAATCCTAATTGCAGGCCGAATTAGTAAAAGTTCACAACATGAAAGTTATCGATAACAGTCCAATATTTAAGCCATAAATATTTCAGAGCAAACGAAATTCTAGATTGGGAGGACTAAGCAAAACAATCAGCATGTAAATCTGTCCAGAATTGTTCACCGCGCACAACCACCCCAAACTCAGAATTGCTCACCGCACACAACCATACAAAACTCAGGATTGCTCACCGCACACAACCATACAAAACTCAGGATTGCTCACCGCGCACAACCATACAAAACTCAGGATTGCTCACCGCGCACAACCATACAAAACTCAGGATTACTCACCGCGCACAACCATACAAAACTCAGGATTAACATAATAAAAGGTGAGACCACAACAACAACAACCATGAAACTAAGCATGCAACTCTAATATTAGTTGGAGATGGAATCCTACCTTAGAGGTGATGAGAGACAAGGGGGTAGCCCAAATCCCTATGGCTCCTCCTTCTTCAAACATTTCTCCTTCTCTAATTCCTTCTTCTCCTCCATAGGCTCCCAGAATGAGCAACAGCACCAAAACGAGGACAGGGATGCTACAGGAGTGTGCAGAGTGAGGGTGGCATTGCCCTATGGGTGCTCAGTCCCTCTAATGTCTAAGAGAGAGCAACGGGAAGGGATGAATTCGGTCTGATCTTTGGGAAGAGAGTGAGTGAATGAAACCTTTCTTTCTTATTCTTAGAGTAGCCACCTCATCTCCCTAAAATCCTCTAAGCATGCCACCAAGCCTTGGGTTAGTTAAGAATCAAGGATATCTTGACACATCAAAGGTGGAGGTGTCACTTAGGTAAAATTAGGATTTGTCTTTTTAGAAAAATAACTATACCCACTAAGTACACATGCAATACTTACTCATCAAGACATTAGTATTCCAACCATATACTTCATTTAATATAATCATGTCATACAAATTATTTAAAAATAATTTTTAGCTTGACAAAATTAAATAAAATACATAAGGACTCCCAAAAATTTATACGCATATATATACGTCCAAGAATGTGTATTAATACACGTATATGAATTTTGGGGTCATTACATCCTACCCACCTTAAAATAAAGTCCGTCCTCGGACTTTCCAACCCAGGACATAGCTAAGGGTGAATATAGTTATATATGGTCAATATACCGCAAACTTATATATAAACACATTCATATATCAACACTTATATCATTTCACAGTACATGCATTCATGGTTTTTTACAAACATACACACGTATATCTATATATAGACATAGACATACGACCTTGTATGTCTCCTAGCATATATCCAAGCACACATATACATGTCATCACATAAAGTCTCATACAACAATAGTAATACACGCAGATACTCACCTAATGATTTATCCATCCAAACACCGGTGTAAGCGTATCCACTTATAGCCAGACATGCAACCATATATATCTTCCAGATATATATATATCAAACACATTACACTAATACACATTGGGCATGCCCACTCATACCTGAGCGGAACACAGAGATTCGCACATGGATCTTCACAATCAGCATGTACACATACACTACATATAACAAACACAGACATCATGACATATCTATACATCGCCTAGAACTCAATCAATTATATAGGTCCATGATACACACTCCTCATAGGCTACCATATATTAACGTATATACGCATGCACCTCTATACTCTGACATGCAATCATGCATGTCTCCTAGTACCCATCCAACATTCACATATGTATCAGCACACAAGTTTTATCATATCAATATCAATACACATAGATAACCATACAATACTATATTCATCCATAAACAAGTGTAAGCGTACCAGCTTACAGCCATACATGTAACATATACTCATCACATATATCAACACATAACACTAATACTCTTAAAACATAGCCACACATACACGGGTGGAACTCAAGGGTCCACACATGCATCTGCACACTCTACATGTGCATACATCACATACAATATATAGTCACTACACAGTACATCTATACACTACATGCACCTCAATCAAGTATATAACTCAATTCTACACATTACTCATAAGTCAACCATGTATTAACACATACACTTCAAATACAATCACATAGCCATAGAATCATTCATACATATACCATAGCCATATGTACATGAGTATATCATATCAATATACTCAACAAGCCATATTCAACACATAAAGAGCTATAGACGTATAGGTACACATACATACACACATAGATATATACACACATTCTTACTTAATCAACACTCTGGTGTCTATCCTCAGGGCTCTATACCTCAAACTTCTGATATCTTGGCTCTATCTTAAGGAAGAACTCATACCCACATTAAGACGAACTACCTCTGGAACACTACACGCACTACCCTTACACAGCCGCAGTGCGGAGACCTGCATGGGCCGCCACATGTAACGCCCCGCTCCCCAGGATACCCGATAAGTACGAATCCGTATCAGGTATTCCCAAAAAGACGGGTGCTACAAAGAGAATACGAAATTACAAACACAAGCAGGTCCACTGCGCACTGCTGGGATAGTACATATAGCATTCCAGTCAACCCAAAACACAAGAGAACCAACAACTCAAGCACTGATGTATATAAATAAAACTGTTCATATACAACTTCCTTATACAAATCCATATACAATATTACCCACATCTCAATAAGGTACAAAAACTCACATCTCACCCAAGTACAACACCACTCCCAAGTCATCCTCACTTCTCACAACCCGCAACTCCAACCGAGTCAATGGGCCTCCAACTCAAAGAACCAACCTGAAAAGTCAACGGTGGGGCACGTCAACGCGTGACCCAGTAGGAATTCCATATCTCAACTAGTCCTTACATGAAGTGTAGAAAGGGTGCACGTGAACAGGCAGAGTGTATGTCATGGCATAAACATCTACTGAAGTAAAGGAAGTAACAACTATAATTATAAACATGTGAAAGCGTGCACGTGCAACAGGTAAGGTGTACAACAATGTCATACAACATAAAAGAACCATAGTAAAGAAACACAAGTAAACAACGCATACATTTACCATTTCTACAAGAGTAATAAGGATTAACAATTAATTCATTGGTTATCATTTTGGAACCCGGGTAAATCTTAGGACCTTAAGGAGTCGGACTTCACCCAGGGTGGGTGAAAAGTGGTACCCCAACCAGCAAAACGGGCACCGGAGGGGGCCTCTCGTAACTCTATGCCCGAACGGGGCAAGGCACTAGAGCGAGACCTGCTCGATTTTTCTGTCGGACAAACGGCGTAAACCATCAATGTAACGACCACTTTTCGTTGTACGTTGTTCGTGCATTTGCTTTTGACCATGCACGTGTTTATCTTAGACTTTGTTTGTTTGTGAACACTTTAGTGTGATATGCCGTTGAGAACGTCTCTGAGAGTATTAAATAGTGGCATTAACTTGGAACGACATTTCTCGAGTCGTTTTCCCACAATTTAATCTTGTTCGATGAGACGTGGCGATTTTCACTTTTGACGGGAGATGTTTCTATTTTTAGTTTCATCGTCCAACATCGAAATTGAGATCCGTCTTCTTAGTTAGCTTTCTTTCGTCACCACGATCATCATGATATTTATTTTATAATTTTTGGAGCTCATTTGACCACTTTTATATTTTTAGCAAGGTTTAAAATATTTTTAAAAGCTAGGTTTTAAATTAATTTCAGCCAAAGAAAATTTATTTGAGTTTAAAACGTTTTAAATAATTTTTGAGCCAATTTCCAGCTCATTTGGGCCGCATCCAAGCCTTGGGTGAGTTGGAGAGGGTGAGATTCAAATTTTAAATTATTTTAAACTCATAATCACATTAGGATTAGCCCTAGACCTAGTCAACCCATCTACACTATATAAACAACCTCTAGGAAGACCTATTTTCGCAAGAAAATAACCCTAGCCGCTTCTAAAACTCAAATTTGACGTTGCGACGAATCGTCGCAACGTTGCTGCACCAACCCCCGCTCTGACCGAGGAAACAGCCCCCGTTTCCCCGCCCTGACCGACGCCCAAGCCCGCACCAAGCCTTGCACAGCCGCTCCGCATCGCCCCGCTCGCATCCCCGTGTCCGACCGAGAGAATCTCTCGGTCAGACCGAGAGATTTCCCCGCTCCGCTCGCATCTCCGCACCGTTGCAAGCCCCCGCTCAGCGCCCGCTCCGTTCGCCCGCATCGCTTCGTGCCCGACCGAAGCAACCGCCCGCTCACGCCGCTCCCCGCTTCGTTGCAATGTTGCAACGTTGCAACGCACCCGCCAAGCCCCCGACCGGCGCTGTCTCCCGCTCCGACCGAAGCAAGGACCCACACCAAGCGCACCCTCGCACCGCTGCACACCCCAAGCGCTGCAACCCCGCTCCCCTAGTGCCCGACCGACGGATCTCCCCGCACCGAGGCTGTCTGACCAAGAGCCAAACATCGCAACCCCGCACCCGTCGTACCACTTGCCACCGTGGGCCCCCCGAGTTCTCCAGAGGTATTGTGGGTCCCCCATTGGTCCCTAGGACTATTGTTGGCCCCACCTAGGTGCTTGCTCTTCGAGGATTTGCCGCGTACGACGTTGCGACACGTCGTAGCCCGTCGTCGCTCGTGCTAGCTTTGGAATCTGGAACCGTTGCTCCGGTTGATGCTCTGAACTTTCCAGCGAGGAATCCATATTGGAATCTGGACTTGGAGCGCGTTCTCTTATTCCAACCCCTGGCGTCGCTACCCGACGCCAGTGTAGCTTTCGCGTCGTGTTGAGGTAATGCTTTGCACCCTTAGGACCCCCCAACCTATTCCCTGTTAATCAAGACTAAAATTGATGTTTTAAAATGTTTTAAATGTTTTAAATTCACTAATCAAGATTGATAATATGGACTTTAGGCCGGTGGACTTGTGCACGTAGGTTATTTGTGACTTGGACTCTCTTGGACGGTGTTTCTCAGACGGCGTACTTACAGGCAAGTGAAACTTGCCAACTCTTGTGTAGGGCCATGTTTTTAGGTCACTCCCGTGTTTTTAGCGTAAAAGAGACTAGTCAGTGAAATGATAGCTAGCTAGACGCCTACTTGATCTAGTTTGACAACGAAACTAGATCCGTCACCTAAATTGATCTAGCTTGACAACGAAGCTAGATCCTACTCTTTAACTTGTTGATCATGCATACTAAACTGTCATGTTTACTTTCTTTACTTGTACGCCTTACTACTTGCCATGTCATGTCATCCATGCATTGAATGTCGCATTCGTAGCACACGCTACAATACTTGTACTTGTACTTCCTTGTCCGGCTAGGTGCACCCCTACGCCATACTTGTTAAAAACACTTCCTGGCTCGTGATCCAGAAGCGAGCATTCCGTGTTCGGGGGTAAGGCCCTGGCTCGATACACGTGGAGGGGTAGGGATAAACGATCACTTGAGCTTAGGAGTTGGCCCGCGCAGCCACTCTAGCCAAAAGGCGGAATCTCTGTGCACGAGGTGCTTACTTTACTTGTCTTGTACTTGTCTTGTGAATGATTCATGTAATACTTGTCATCCATACCATGTTTAAATGACATGCTCGTACTTTTACTTTACTTTACTTTACTTGTTGTACTCATACTCTAAACTGCCATGTCATTGGATTCATACTAGAACTACTAGGTTTCTTTACCTACTTTCAGTTTCCTTGCACAAGTCTCTTGTAGACTTGCTGACATGTGCCCCTTACTCTTTTGGATGTCACATGTTAGACCCTGAGCCAGAGACCGTTGCTGAGTACGTGGTGTTTTGCAGACGTTGAGCCTGAGTCCATGACTGCCAGGAGGAGTTTTGTGGACACCGGTGACCATTCTTTGAGTCTTTGTTGAGCTTCCTTTTGTTTTAGGCCATCTGTTAGTTGTTGGTGCGTGGCACCAAACGGAGTAAACCATCAATTACCGTCATGGTGCATCACGGGTACACCAGCGGCCTCTCCAACCCTTTCAACTCGCCCTTCTGGGAGTGATACAACGGGTGAGAATTCATATCATCTGTCCGCTCCTTAACTCCTTTAATTTACACGTGTTTCCACCAAACCCCATGTCACCCTCCTTTAAGAGGACTTAGTCATTTTCATGAAACATAACATCTTCCATTCTTTTCATTCCACAGTTCATCACATATTTGGGACATGCATCGCCTTGTGCATTCCCTTTCTCATTTCTCATAATATACATGAAACGTATAGCCATATTCACATCATCATTTTGCATGTGCCAAGAACATAAACCACATATCACCTTGTAACAGAAATAATCAAGAACATTAATGGCAAGTTTAATCTCAAAAAGAGCTTAAAACAAAATTCAAATCTTTCAGCTTGCTGGAAAAACAGAACAGTCAGAGTAAGAAGCATATTTCTTCATAATTTTGTATTAAACATGCACATACAATACAAATGAAAGTTGTAGATATAGGTGTGCTGGATTCACCTATATATTTTCATGCAGAAATATGAACTGAGTGATTTATGGTGAATTGTTTGGTAATACCTATCGAATCTGTTTTTCAGACAGGTTCCAAAGGCTGTAAAGATTGCTAGTTTAAGACATGTTACAGTTAGAATCTCAAAAATGTGCACGCAGGCAAAGTTGTAGAAAAAGGTGTTATCTTTTCAACGAGACCAAGATCAACAATTTCTAGGGAGTATGCAGGGACCGATCTACGTTTTGCCAAACTGTGTCCAGACTAGATGAAATTCTGACATGTTGTAAAGATGGAATTATTAATCTTAATTACAGGCCGAATTAGTAAAAGTTCACAACATGAAAGTTATATATAACAGTCCAATATTTAAGCCATAAATATTTCAGAGCAAACGAAATTCTAGATTGGGAGGACTAAGCAAAACAAACAGCATGTAAATCTGTCCAGAATTGCTCACCGCGCACAACCACCCCAAACTCAGAATTGCTCACCGCACACAACCATACAAAACTCAGGATTGCTCACCGCACACAACCATACAAAACTCAGGATTGCTCACCCTGCACAACCATACAAAACTCAGGATTACTCACCGCGCACAACCATACAAAACTCAGGATTAACATAATAAAAGGTGAGACCACAACAACAACAACCATGAAACTAAGCATGCAACTCTAATACTAGTTGGAGATGGAATCCTACCTTAGAGGTGATGAGAGACAAGGGGGTAGCCCAAATCCCTATGGCTCCTCCTTCTTCAAACCTTTCTCCTTCTCTAATTCCTTCTTCTCCTCCATAGGCTCCCAGAATGAGCAACAGCACCAAAACGACGACAGGGATGCTACAGGAGTGTGCAGAGTGACGGTGGCATAGCCCTACGGGTGCTCAGTCCCCCTAATGTCTAAGAGAGAGCAACGGGAAGGGATGAATTCGGTCTGATCTTTGGGAAGAGAGTGAGTGAATGAAACCTTTCTTTCTTATTCTTAGAGTAGCCACCTCATCTCCCTAAAATCCTCTAAGCATGCCACCAAGCCTTGGGTTAGGTAAGAATCAAGGATTTCTTGACACATCAAAGGTGGAGGTGTCACTTAGGTAAAATTAGGATTTGTCTTTTTAGAAAAATAAATATACCCACTAAGTATACATGCAATACTTACTCATCAAGACATTAGTATTCCAACCAGATACTTCATTTAATATAATCATGTCATACAAATTATTTAAAAATAATTTTTAGCTTGACAAAATTAAATAAAATACATATGGACTCCCAAAAATTTATACGCATATATATACGTCCAAGAATGTGTATTAATACACGTATATGAATTTTGGGGTCATTACATCCTACCCACCTTAAAATAAAGTCCGTCATCGGACTTTCCAACCCAGGACATAGCTAAGGGTGAATATAGTTATATATGCTCAATATACCCCAAACTTATATATAAACACATTCATATATCAACACTTATATCATTTCACAGTACATGCATTCATGGTTTTTAACAAACATACACACGTATATCTATATATAGACATAGACATACGACCTTGTATGTCTCCTAGCATATATCCAAGCACACATATACATGTCATCACATAAAGTCTCAAACAACAATAGCAATACACGCAGATACTCACCTAATGATTTATCCATCCAAACACCGGTGTAAGCGTATCCACTTATAGCCAGATATGCAACCATATATATCTTCCAGATATATATATATCAAACACATTACACTAATACACATAGGGCATGCCCACTCATACCTGAGCGGAACACAAAGATTCGCACATGGATCTTCACAATCAGCATGTGCACATACACCACATATAACAAACACAGACATCATGCCATATCTATACATCGCCTAGAACTCAATTAATTATATAGGTCCATGATACACACTCCTCATAGCTACCATATATTAACGTATATACGCATGCACCTCTATACTCTGACATGCAATCATGCATGTCTCCTAGTACCCATCCAACATTCACAGATGTATCAGCACACAAGTTTTATCATATCAATATCAATACACATAGATAACCATACAATACTATATTCATCCATAAACAAGTGTAAGCGTACCAGCTTACAGCCATACATGTAACATATACTCATCACATATATCAACACATAACACTAATACTCTTAAAACATAGCCACACATACACGGGTGGAACTCAAGGATCCACACATGCATCTGCACACTCTACATGTGCATACATCACATACAGTATATAGTCACTACACAGTACATCTATACACTACATGCACCTCAATCAAGTATATAACTCAATTCTACACATTACTCATAAGTCAACCATGTATTAACACATACACTTCAAATACAATCACATAGCCATAGAATCATTCATACATATACCATAGCCATATGTACATGAGTATATCATATCAATATACTCAACAAGCCATATTCAACACATAAAGAGCTATAGACGTATAGGTACACATACATACACACATAGATATATACACACATTCTTACTTAATCAACACTCGGGTGTCTATCCTCAGGGCTCTATACCTCAAACTTCTGATATCTTGGCTCTATCTTAAGGAAGAACTCATACCCACATTAAGACGAACTACCTCTGGAACACTACACGCACTACCCTTACACAGCCGCAGTGCGGAGACCTGCATGGGCCACCACCTATAACGCCCCGCTCCCCAGGATACCTGATAAGTAAGAATCCGTATCAGGTATTCCCAGAGAGACGGGTCCTACGAAGAGAATACGAAATTACAAACACAAGCAGGTCCACTGCGCACTGCTGGGATAGTACATATAGCATTCCAGTCAACCCAAAACACAAGAGAACCAACAACTCAAGCACTGATGTATATAAATAAAACTGTTCATATTCAACTTCCTTATACAAATCCATATACAATATTACCCACATCTCAATAAGGTACAAAAACTCACATCTCACCCAAGTACAACACCACTCCCAAGTCATCCACACTTCTCACAACCCGCAACTCCAACCGAGTCAAGGGGCCTCCAACTCAAAGAACCAACCTGAAAAGTCAACGGTGGGGCACGTCAACGCGTGACCCAGTAGGAATTCCATATCTCAACTAGTCCTTACATGAAGTGTAGAAAGGGTGCACGTGAACAGGCAGAGTGTATGTCATGGCATAAACATCTACTGAAGTAAAGGAAGTAACAACTATACTTATGAACATGTGAAAGCGTGCACGTGCAACAGGTAAGGTGTAAAACAATGTCATTCAACATAAAAGAACCATAGTAAAGAAACACTAGTAAACAACGCATACATTTACCATTTCTACAAGAGTAATAAGGATTAACAATTAATTCATTGGTTATCATTTTGGAACCCGGGTAAATCTTAGGACCTTAAGGAGTCGGACTTCACCCAGGGTGGGTGAAAAGTGGTACCCCAACCAGCAACACGGGCACCGGAGGGGGCCTCTCGCAACTCTATGCCCGAACGGGGCAAGGCACTAGAGCGAGACCTGCTCGATTTTTCTGTCGGACAAACGGCGTAAACCATCAATGTAACGACCACTTTTCGTTGTACGTTGTTCGTGCATTTGCTTTTGACCATGCACGTGTTTATCTTAGACTTTGTTTGTTTGTGAACACTTTAGTGTGATATGCCGTTGAGAACGTCTCTGAGAGTATTAAATAGTGGCATTAACTTGGAACGACATTTCTCGAGTCGTTTTCCCACAATTTAATCTTGTTCGATGAGACGTGGCGATTTTCACTTTTGACGGGAGATGTTTCTATTTTTAGTTTCATCGTCCAACATCGAAATTGAGATCCGTCTTCTTAGTTAGCTTTCTTTCGTCACCACGATCATCATGATATTTATTTTATAATTTTTGGAGCTCATTTGACCACTTTTATATTTTTAGCAAGGTTTAAAATATTTTTAAAAGCTAGGTTTTAAATTAATTTCAGCCAAAGAAAATTTATTTGAGTTTAAAACGTTTTAAATAATTTTTGAGCCAATTTCCAGCTCATTTGGGCCGCATCCAAGCCTTGGGTGAGTTGGAGAGGGTGAGATTCAAATTTTAAATTATTTTAAACTCATAATCACATTAGGATTAGCCCTAGACCTAGTCAACCCATCTACACTATATAAACAACCTCTAGGAAGACCTATTTTCGCAAGAAAATAACCCTAGCCGCTTCTAAAACTCAAATTTGACGTTGCGACGAATCGTCGCAACGTTGCTGCACCAACCCCCGCTCTGACCGAGGAAACAGCCCCCGTTTCCCCGCCCTGACCGACGCCCAAGCCCGCACCAAGCCTTGCACAGCCGCTCCGCATCGCCCCGCTCGCATCCCCGTGTCCGACCGAGAGAATCTCTCGGTCAGACCGAGAGATTTCCCCGCTCCGCTCGCATCTCCGCACCGTTGCAAGCCCCCGCTCAGCGCCCGCTCCGTTCGCCCGCATCGCTTCGTGCCCGACCGAAGCAACCGCCCGCTCACGCCGCTCCCCGCTTCGTTGCAATGTTGCAACGTTGCAACGCACCCGCCAAGCCCCCGACCGGCGCTGTCTCCCGCTCCGACCGAAGCAAGGACCCACACCAAGCGCACCCTCGCACCGCTGCACACCCCAAGCGCTGCAACCCCGCTCCCCTAGTGCCCGACCGACGGATCTCCCCGCACCGAGGCTGTCTGACCAAGAGCCAAACATCGCAACCCCGCACCCGTCGTACCACTTGCCACCGTGGGCCCCCCGAGTTCTCCAGAGGTATTGTGGGTCCCCCATTGGTCCCTAGGACTATTGTTGGCCCCACCTAGGTGCTTGCTCTTCGAGGATTTGCCGCGTACGACGTTGCGACACGTCGTAGCCCGTCGTCGCTCGTGCTAGCTTTGGAATCTGGAACCGTTGCTCCGGTTGATGCTCTGAACTTTCCAGCGAGGAATCCATATTGGAATCTGGACTTGGAGCGCGTTCTCTTATTCCAACCCCTGGCGTCGCTACCCGACGCCAGTGTAGCTTTCGCGTCGTGTTGAGGTAATGCTTTGCACCCTTAGGACCCCCCAACCTATTCCCTGTTAATCAAGACTAAAATTGATGTTTTAAAATGTTTTAAATGTTTTAAATTCACTAATCAAGATTGATAATATGGACTTTAGGCCGGTGGACTTGTGCACGTAGGTTATTTGTGACTTGGACTCTCTTGGACGGTGTTTCTCAGACGGCGTACTTACAGGCAAGTGAAACTTGCCAACTCTTGTGTAGGGCCATGTTTTTAGGTCACTCCCGTGTTTTTAGCGTAAAAGAGACTAGTCAGTGAAATGATAGCTAGCTAGACGCCTACTTGATCTAGTTTGACAAC
>CM061136.1:81872588-81900588 GCA_030789695.1 Scilla litardierei
TCGCCCGTGTCCTCAAACTCCTCGACGAACGCGGGCTCTGACTAAGCGTCAGCGAACACCACGCCCTCAGCAGCAACCTCAGGCTCAGGATCTAACATGTGTCACCCAAAAGAGTAAATGGGCACATGTCAGCAAGTCTAAAAGACTTGGGCAAGGAAACTGAAAGGAAGGTAAACTAGCAACCTAGCAGTCATAGTATGCATGACATGGCAGTTATGGTATGAGTGCACAAGTAAGAATGGTGTAACAATAAGTGCAAGAGAACAATTATCATGGCATGTCAAGAGTAGCCAAGATACTAACAATCGCAATCTTCTCACTAGTCACGTTTCAAGTTATTTGTAGATGTTTACGCCTTACAGCTGAACTGTTGGACATTCACACTGAGTGGCCGCTTAACACTACCCCAGAACCCAGAGTTTACGCCTTACAACTGAAGTTGCTGATTGGGCAGACTCCCAGTTGAATGGCCGCTTAACCCTCACCCCTCCCACATGTAAACAAGCCAGGGTCCCTGCACACGACGCTCAGTAAATGAGCCAGGGTTGCCCCACACAAGAGCTTGTTTTTAGGTTCACAATTTGGCGTAGGGTTGTGCCCGCTAAAAGCAGGTGCCTAGCCTCAATCAATTCACTAGGTGTAGCGGTGCTACGCAATCACGGGAACATTTAAAGAATGCAATGACATGACAATTAATTCGCGTACCGTTAATTGAAATTAAACATGACATGGTAGTACTTATGCAACATGATAAATGACGGACCTAGCTTCGTCGTCAAGCTAGAACCTGAAATTGCACCTAGGCGAGTATCATTTCGTCGCCTATCTCTTTTACGCCTACAACAAGCAAATGGCCTAAGACATGGCCTAAAACCCTAAGTGGCAAGTTTCACTTGCCTAGCACCGAGGATGACGATCAACGAGGCACGTCACAAAATGTTAACTACGGGGATGAGATCGCTGCCATGGCAAAACAATATTAGAACAACATCCAACCTAGTTTTATTAGGGTTTAACAAAAATCACCATGTGGGTTATGAGAATATTAAGGGATCGATTCACTAACCGTATCGTAGCGGAAGAACGATGCCGAGCAAGCACGACAACGGAAGAACGGTCCGAAGAACTACGGATCAGATCTGGAAATGGGGAGAAAATCTGGAGAAATGGGATTTTGGGGGTTTTGGGGATTGGAGGCGGCCTAAAGCTTGAAGGCCGGCCTAAATGGAGAGGGAGAGGGGCTCTTGAGGAAGGAGGAATTGCTAGAGGAAGGTTGGGGAAGATCAGAGGTCAAGGGGGAAAGGAAATGGCCAAGAGAAGAGAAAGAAGGAAAGAAAAACGATTGGGGTATAAATAGGAAAAGTTGCGGTGGTTGGGCAAACCCTAGGTTTACGACAGCGGTTAGTCGGTCAAAGAAGAGTTGTTGACCGACTAGTTTGAGAACTAGTCGGTCGGTCGACCAACTGTGACCGACTAAAAGCAAACAGTAACTCAGGTCGTCAAAATGGTCAATGAATTAGTCGGTTAAAGAACAATGGCTGACCGACTAGTTTGCAACCTAGTCGGTCGAAAAACGTTCTTAGACCGACTAACGATAAACAGTAACTGAGGTGAAATTTATCAAAGGAACTAGTCGGTCTGAGAGCAAGTTCTGACCGACTAGTTTCATATCTAGTCGGTCGGTGGTTGTTCTTAGACCGACTAAGAGTAAACAGTAACTCCTGAATTATTGATTTAATGAACTAGTCGGTTCGAGAAGAGTTCCTGACCGACTAGATTGGAATCTAGTCGGTTGGTTCTCCTTCTTGAACCAACTAAGGTGCACGAAAAGTGCCGAATTGAAGCGCGAAGCTTCGGGAAGATTTCTACGGCTTCTAAGATCACTCTAACTCTAAAATGTGAGCGATTTGAAGTTCGTCATGAGTGACTTACTCCAAGATCAACGATTCTAAGGAAGAAGCTAGAAAATCATCAACGAAACAAACGAAAACGAAAGCTACGGAGACAGAAACCACACATAAGGAGAAAATCCACCAAAACATATATATAATATAGATAATCCAAATACATGAAAAACCAGTCGTTACATCCTCCCCAACTTAAGAAAAATTCCGTCCTCGGAATTTCCCAACACTCACGTGTCCGGGAACAAAAGTGGGTAACGCTCTCGCATCTCATCCTCTCTCTCCCAAGTAGACTCTCCTGGCGAGCCGTGTCGCCACATCACCCTCACAAGATTGACAACCTTGTTCCGGAGCGACTTCTGACGCCTGTCCAGAATCTGCACTGGCTGCTGGTCATACATCATATCAGGGCAAACGGTAATCTCCGAGAAATCCACAGCATAAGATGGATAGCTAATGTATCGACGAAGCTGCGACACATGGAAAACATTGTGAACTCCTTCCAAAGATGGCGACAAGGCTAAGCGGTAGGCTACCTCGCCAACTCTCTCCAGAATGTCAAACGGTCCAATGTATCGCGGGCTCAACTTCCCTCGCTTCCCAAAGCGAATCACTCCACGATTCGGGGAAATCTTCAAGAACACATGGTCGCCCGGCTGAAACTCCAAAGGACGGCGTTTAGCATCTGCCCAATGCTTAAAACGGTCCTGAGCAATCCTCAGCCTCTCCCGAATGTTCCTGACAACATCCATGGCCTCCACAATCATCTCAGGTCCCAACAGCTCCCGATCACCAACGTCATCCCAACTCAATGGCGATTGACATTTCCTCCCATACAGCGCGGCGAAAGGCGCCATGCCAATACTCGCCTGGAAGCAGTTGTTGTAAGAGAACTCCACCAGATGTAGATGGTCCTCCCACGAACCCTTGAAATCCAACATGCACGCCCTCAGCATGTCCTCCAAGATCTGAATCGTCCTCTCGGACTGGCCATCTGTCTGTGGATGGTACGCCGTGCTGAAACTCAGACGCGTACCCAAACTCTTCTGCAAACTCTGCCAGAACTGAGATGTGAACCTCGTGTCTCTGTCCGACACGATACTCACAGGGACTCCGTGAATTCGTACGATCTCCTGCACGATTCACGCTACATCACTATATATCTAGAAAAAGGAAATAGAAACGGAGAGTAAAAGAATTTACCTCCATGTATCTCCTTGCTAGCGCCTCAGTGGACTGTCCTACTCGAAATGGAATAAAGTGCGCAGATTTGGTCAATCGATCCACGATCACCCAAATCGTGTCATTCTGCCTCGGACTCCGAGGTAGTCCAGTCACGAAATCTATAGTGATGTGTTGCCATTTCCACTCCGGAATCGGAAGCGGTTGTAGCAACCCTGCCGTACACTGATGCTCTGCCTTCACCTGTTGGCAAACCAGGCACTTGGCTATACTTCGAGCCACACTCCTCTTCATACCATGCCACCAAAAGTTCAGACGAAGATCCTTGTACATCTTGGTGCCACCAGGATGCACAGAATACGGTGAACTGTGAGCCTCCACCAATAATTCCTCTCTGATATCCCCAGCTGGTACACACAACCTAGCTCCAAACCTCAGCGAGCCATCCTCATGAATCAAAAAGTTAGTCCGCAGATCGGCTTCTACCTGTTCCTGAATCTTCACCAGCTTCGGATCTCCAGCCTGACCAGCCTTGATCTGATCCACGATCGTCGACTATATCTGCATACACATCAACGAAGAGGCCTCCCCAGGAAGAACAATCTCAAATCCAGACTCGGAAAAATTCTGCTGCAATCTCCACTGCGAAGTTAACAACATCACCGCTGGAAGCCTACTCAGCGCATCAGGAACCACATTCACCTTGCCAGGGTGATACTGCAAATCAATCTCATAATCCGCCATGAGCTCCAACCATCGACGCTGTCGCATGTTGAGCTCCTTCTGAGTAAAAATATACTTCAAGCTTTTGTGATCGGTAAAGATCTTCACTTTCTCACTCAGCAGGAAGTGCCTCCAAATCTTGAGCGCAAACACGACAGCAGCCAACTCCAAGTCATGCGTCGGGTAATTCTTCTCATGTGTCTTGAGATGACGCGAAGCATACGCCACAACATGCCCGTGCTGATGCAACACACAACCGAGACCCTTGCCAGAAGCATCGCAAAAGATCTCGAACCCTCCACTGCGATCAGGCACAACAAGAATAGGGGCAGTCGTCAATCTCTCCCTCAGAACACCAAAGACATTCTCACAATCACCTGACCAAACAAAAGGTACATCCTTCCGCGTCAATCTGTTCATCGGCTCAGCAATACGAGAAAAGTCCTTAATGAAGCGCCGATAGTAACCAGTAAGTCCAAGGAAACTCCGGATCTCAGACGCTGACTGCAGAACAGGCCACTCTCTGATGGCCTTGATCTTCTCAGGATCCACTGAAATACCATCTCCAGTCACCACATGCCCGAAAAGCAACTCTGTCCAGCCAAAACTCGCACTTCGAAAACTTAGCATACAACCGATGCGTCCTCAAAATCTCCAACAACATCCTCAAGTGCGAGGCATGCTCCTCCTCCGACTTTGAATAGATCAGAATGTCGTCAATAAAGATAACGACAAACTTATCCAAAAAGTCATAGAAGATCAGATTCATCAGATTCATAAAAACTGCGGGTGCATTGGTTACACCAAAGGGCATAACCACGAACTCGTAGTGTCCATACTTCGTCCTGAATGCTGTCTTCGGAACATCTTCCTTCTTCACCCTCAGCTGATGATAACCACTCCTCAGATCCAACTTCGAAAACACCCTCGAACCTCCAAGCTGATCAAAAATATCATCGATGCGAGGAAACGGGTATTTATTCTTGATGGTCACCGCATTCAGCTCCCTGTAGTCCACGCACATGTGACACGAACCATCCTTCTTCTTCACTAGCAGCACCGGTGCTCCCCACGGAGACACACTAGGATTGATATAACCCTTCTGCAAAAGCTCATCCAGCTGCTTCCGCAATTCCTCCAACTCAGCAGGTGCCATACGATAGGGCGCCTTCGAAATCGGCTGCGCTCCCGGAATAAGATCAATCGAAAATTCGAGAGCTCGATCGGGTGGCAATCCAGACATCTCCTTGGGGAAGACGTCATCGAATTCACGCACTACCGCTGGCCTCTCCAGCTCCATCTGCATAGTCACAATCTCCACCGGCCTGGCCCGAAATCTGACAGGGCCAAGCGAACTGCTACCTCGGCTGAACTCAAATACTGGATGTCCGGGAATCTCGAACACCACCTTCTTCCTCCGACAGTCGATCGTAGCATAGAAGCTCGCAAGCCAATCCATCCCAAGGACCGCATCATAGTTGATGATGTCGTGGACAATGAAATCAGCGTAAAGCTCATATCCACAAACCACCAACGAGCAAGAATTGAAACCAAGATGCACCGAGACCACGCCATTCCCTGTAACGATATTCTAACTCTTGGGAAGAGGGGACGTCGACAAGGAATGCTTCTCCACGAAGCTCCGAGAAATAATGCACATCGATGCACCAGAGTCAAAGAGAACTCGCGCAGGAAATGTGCAAACCAGAACCACACCTACAACAGTCTAACAATCAAGCCCTAATCTAACAAACAATCATGTGCAAGAAACCAAACATAATCTAACAAACAAAACTAACTAAGAAGGAACAGCTAGATTGAGGATTACCTGTGATAACCTCATCCACAGCCTCGCTCTCCACAGCGGTCATCAGAAAAGCATGCCTCCTCGGCAGAAAAGCCTGCTGAAAGGCCTGCCTCTGAGGGACAAGAGCTGCTCCACGTCCAGCAGGAACAGGCGCTCTCTGCTGCAACGGCTGTGCTGCAACAGGTGCCCTCTAAGGTCGCAGAACACCATCCGGCGCTCTCCGCAACTGATTCGCATGCCGACAATCCTTCGTGACATGAGAAGCATCACCACAAACCAAACACTGGCCCAAAAATTTTCTACACTGATCCTTGATGTGGCCAGTCTTGTCGCAGAAATGGCAAGTCTTCAGATTAGGCCCTCTTGGCCTCTAGAACTGCACCGGATGATTAGGCTTGAAACCAGGCCTAACCACCGCTCTGGCCTGCTCCATAGGCCTCTTCCCAGCTCCAGAAGTATGCACTCTCCTCTGGTTCAGGTTCAGCTCCTGCCTCTTCGCAGCTACCAGAACCTTCTGATAAGAGTCCAGATCAGAGGAAGACACAAAACTCTGAAGCTCCAAAGCAAGTCCCTGCAGGAACCTCTGAGCTCTCTCATCAGCATCCTGCACCATCTTCGGTGCGAACCGACTCAGCCTAGTGAACTCTTGGTGGTACTGGTCCACCGTCAAGCTCCCTTGCTTCAGCTCAATAAAACGCTGCAGCATCTCCTTCCTGGCAGCCTTCGGAAAGAATTCTTCATCAAACCTGGACTTAAAGGTAGCCCAAGCTATCGGCTCCACCAGCATCTTCTCTTCCGCATCCCACCAGTTCCGAGCATTATCCTTGAGCTGCCTCTTCACCAAATCAACCCATCCAGCCGGGCCGATCTTCGCCATCTTCAAATTATCCTCAATGTTCTGAATCCACTCATCGGCAGCAAGAGGACCCTCAGACCCATCAAAATAAGCGGGACCCAGCTCCCGAAACTGCTTCGCTCCTGGCTCGGAGCGAGGGGCCTCCGGAATTGCCCGAGCAGCTCGAGCAACTGGAGCATTCTGGACTTGCAGGAGCACGCCCTGCTGCACCTGCATCATCTGAAGCATCATCCGCATCATCTCCCCATTGGTGGGCTCCCGCTCATGCTCCTCGTCAAGAGGGGGCGCGCTACCACCACCACGGGTAAATCGCCTTCCTGCCATCTAATGACGCAGAAAACGAAACAAATTAGACTCATAGCTTATGACTCGGATGTCGAACTAAGTTTATTAGACATTCTAATATTATTATCGTTATTCTGATAATCACAGTTACAGAAGAGGAGGACCTGCATGGGCCACCAACAAAACCTGTCACGCCCCGCTTCCCAAAGCAATGGAGGCGAGACGTGAGAAGGTCCGCACAGACGTGGAGCTGTGAAGCTACACGCCTGATAAGCGTCAATAAATCATATGCAGGTCCCTGTAACCATGAACAAAACAAGATAATAGCACGAGGAGATACATAAATAAAATCTCAAATCTCAGCATTGTCCAACAGTAAAAATTAAGTTCAACATCCAGAAAAGCCACCAGGCTAAAAGAAAGAGTCCAGGCCCAAAACATGGCCAACAAAAGCCAACACGGCACAAAGTATAGGTGCTACGCACCGACAGCTAAAGCAGTCTAAACAACAACACAAACAGTCTCTACGACTGATCGCCCGTGTCCTCAAACTCCTCGACGAACGCGGGCTCTGACTAAGCGTCAGCGAATACCACGTCCTCAGCAGCAACCTCAGGCTCAGGATCTAACATGTGTCACCCAAAAGAGTAAATGGGCACATGTCAGCAAGTCTAAAAGACTTGGGCAAGGAAACTGAAAGGAAGGTAAACTAGCAACCTAGCAGTCATAGTATGCATGACATGGCAGTTATGGTATGAGTGCACAAGTAAGACATGGTGTAACAATAAGTGCAAGAGAACAATTATCATGGCATGTCAAGAGTAGCCAAGATACTAACAATCGCAATCTTCTCACTAGTCACGTTTCAAGTTATTTGTAGATGTTTACGCCTTACAGCTGAACTGTTGGACATTCACACTGAGTGGCCGCTTAACACTACCCCAGAACCCAGAGTTTACGCCTTACAACTGAAGTTGCTGATCGGGCAGACTCCCAGTTGAATGGCCGCTTAACCCTCACCCCTCCCACATGTAAACAAGCCAGGGTCCCTGCACACGACGCTCAGTAAATGAGCCAGGGTTGCCCCACACAAGAGCTTGTTTTTAGGTTCACAATTTGGCGTAGGGTTGTGCACGCTAAAAGCAGGTGCCTAGCTTCAATCAATTCACTAGGTGTAGCGGTGCTACGCAATCACGGGAACATTTAAAGAATGCAATGACATGACAATTAATTCGCGTACCGTTAATTGAAATTAAACATGACATGGTAATACTTATGCAACATGATAAATGACGGACCTAGCTTCGTCGTCAAGCTAGAACCTGAAATTGCGCCTAGGCGAGTATCATTTCGTCGCCTAGTCTCTTTTACGCCTACAACAAGCAAATGGCCTAAGACATGGCCTAAAACCCTAAGTGGCAAGTTTCACTTGCCTAGCACCGAGGATGACGATCAACGAGGCACGTCACAAAATGTTAGCTACGGGGATGAGATCGATGCCATGGCAAAACAATATTAGAACAACATCCAACCTAGTTTTATTAGGGTTTAACAAAAATCACCATGTGGGTTATGAGAATATTAAGGGATCGATTCACTAACCGTATCGTAGCGGAAGAACGATGCCGAGCAAGCACGGAAACGAAAGAACGGTCCGAAGAACTACGGATCAGATCTGGAAATGGGGAGAAAATCTGGAGAAATGGGATTTTGGGGGTTTTGGGGATTGGAGGCGGCCTAAAGCTTGAAGGCTGGCCTAAATGGAGAGGGAGAGGGGCTCTTGACGAAGGAGGAATGGCTAGAGGAAGGTTGGGGAAGATCAGAGGTCAAGGGGGAAAGGAAATGGCCAAGAGAAGAGAAAGAAGGAAAGAAAAACGATTGGGGTATAAATAGGAAAAGTTGTGGCGGCTGGGCAAACCCTATGTTTACGACAGCGGTTAGTCGGTCAAAGAAGAGTTGTTGACCGATTAGTTTGAGAACTAGTCGGTCGGTTGACCAACTGTGACCGACTAAAAGCAAACAGTAACTCAGGTCGTCAAAATGGTCAATGAATTAGTCGGTTAAAGAACAATGGCTGACCGACTAGTTTGCAACCTAGTCGGTCGAAAAACGTTCTTAGACCGACTAACGATAAACAGTAACTGAGGTGAAATTTATCAAAGGAACTAGTCGGTCTGAGAGCAAGTTCTGACCGACTAGTTTCACATATTGTCGGTCGGTGGTTGTAATTAGACCGACTAAGAGTAAACAGTAACTCCTGAATTATTGATTTAATGAACTAGTCGGTTCGAGAAGAGTTCCTGACCCACTAGATTGGAATCTAGTCAGTTGGTTCTCCTTTTTGAACCAACTAAGGTGCACGAAAAGTGCCGAATTGAAGCGCGAAGCTTCAGGAAGATTTCTACGGCTTCTAAGATCACTCTAACTCTAAAATGTGAGCGATTTGAAGTTCGTCATGAGTGACTTACTCCAAGATCAACGATTCTAAGGAAGAATCTAGAAAATCATCAACGAAACGAACGAAAACGAAAGCTACGTAGACGGAAACCATACATAAGGAGAAAATCCGCCAAAACATATATATAATATAGATAATCCAAATACATGAAAAACTAGTCGTTACAAGTATACATGCGACGTTTATAATTCAAATATCCAAGTATAACAACTGCATTTATATACGCGAATTCCCATTATTATATATGTATTCACTAATACCAACACATATACATCTATAGTATACTACACTGAAGGAATTTCATCTCCTGACTTCCTAAGCTAGGGGTTCAAGGGTGGATCACTTAACGCTCTAAGGTCACTACACACCTTAGGGCTAATGTATCCCAATCACCCACTGAAGCATTACATGTATTATCCTTACGCACATCGCAGTGCGGTGACCTGCGTGGGCCACCAAAAACTGTCACGCCCCGATCCCCAGAATTCTCGGAATTTTACAAAAAAATTTCCAAGTATCCTGAAGAGTGAGGGTGATGTGAGAGGAAAAGAGAGAGAAAGGAGAAACTGAATATGCATGCCACTGTGCACCTGCTGGGATAGTACAAGTGAAGCTCCACTATAATATCAAACAGCCTCATAAAACAACAATAACATATCATATATAACAACTTCCATTTATGTACATAGTCCAGGTGCGTCACTACACATAAACCACCACTCTCCATCTCCCAAAACAACCCAGTCACAATACAAACTACAGCTCTCACCAAAGTCTACTCCTGACCAAACTCCAAGTCGCCGCCAACCATGCTACCCCTACTACCTGAAAAATGGGGAGGAGCACGTCAATGCATGCCCCAGTAGGAACCCACTTGGATTTGGAACACCGTGTTATGGTTATCAATACACAAGGCAAGGCAAGATACATAAGACATGTAAACTAAGTAATATAGCGAAAATTAAATAGCCAAGAAAAGGGATCATACCTACGGTTCTATGTCGATATACTGCAAGGAAAAGGTTAGCACAATAATAATACAAGTGTTTAAGCGAATATAGTCTAATACGACAAGTACAAGTGCAAGAGATATAACACGGTGCCACAGGCAAGACAGGTAAAAGGGAAAGGGGAACTGCCACCAGCAGGTAAAGAAACAAATAATACACTTATCCATTAATTCAATTATTTAGAAACTTGGGTAAACTGTGTGATACTAGGACCTGGACTTCACCCCAACTTTGGGGTGAATATAGCACACGACGCAGTGGACACAGGTACTGTACGTCGGGCCTCTCAGCTCCCCCGTCCCTGGCAAGAGTGAGGCCTCCCATAATAACACAACCTCCGTATGTCCCCCTACTCTCCCGGTAAAGGCGGGTGGGAATAAATATCACATATCATATTATCATTTCCCCCAACTTCTCAGTTCAGGCCTCATATCCACAATTTACTCAAATTTCCGCTTAAAACCCGGGTTTTGCTAACTCACCCTTCTTAGAGAGGATTGAGACATTCTAAAACCTTATTTAACATTATATATAGCCCTGAAGGGGACGCGTTGCATGGTTTCACATTCCACACTCATATCAATATGGGTCATGCACCAAAGTGCCATGCCCTCCATTGTAATCAAATTTCATATCAAATGGGCCGTGCACCAAAGTGTCATGCCCTTCATTTCAATTTGTTATTCATAACATATGAAACCATGCTTTCCATGACCCCGTCATTACCAATTCACAACATAATTCATGATTCAATTGTTTTCAAGCTCGTTTCTTATGTTTCTCACTTTCATATCATAGAGGCATTTTCACATACACATGGTGAGCGTGACACATATATACCAATAAGAACATTAGCAAATCCATTAGAAACACATAAAAAGAATCTATCTTTCATGAAACAACAATAATCATGCACTATAGAGAGTGAATTTGAAATAATACACAATTCATCACACCACTTAACCATTTCAGTTTGCTAGAATTTGTAAAAAGTGACAATACTTGGGCATATATCATCCGTTGTTGTTGAGAATTTGACAAAATGTCCTAAATGAAAGTTGTAGATATGTTAGTTCTGGATTCACAGATAAAATTTCATGCAAAAATATTAAGTAGGTGATTTAAGGTGAATTATTTGGTGACGTCTGTCATATCTATTTTTCAGACAGATTTTAGAGTCTGTAAAGATTTCTGTTTTTGGGCATGATTTGGCCAGAATTTCGAAAATTATGCACTGAGATGAAGTTGTAGAGAAACTTGTTAAATTTTCAACGAGACCAAGAATATAAAATTCCATTGTGTGTGCATGTACGGAAGTCAATTTTACTAAACTGTGTCCAGACTGAAGATCAAACATACATGTTGTAAAGATGGAATTTTTGCTCCTAATTTCGAAATTGAACACATATCAAAATTTATATGATTTTGGGGTAGAACTTCAAGATCTACACAAATATAATTTTTTCGAAACCTAATTCAAGCTACAGTGACCATAATTCCAGTAATAACCTACTGCAGGATTTTTCAGATTCTCAAGGGGGTGTTTTTATAAAGAATTTCAAGGGGGAATTTGTGAAATTGAATCATGGCACATCAAATTATCTACCCCTACTAAAAATTAAGTAAATAATGCTATAAAAACATGGTAGCAAGAACAAAGAAGTGGAATTCCAAATCCAAGTTAGATCCTACCTCAGAATTTGATTTTTCCTCTTCTCCTTCTCTTCTTTCTTCTCCACCTTCTTCTCTCCTGCAACCACTTGTGTTTCATGGTTTTAGGAGGAAGTAATTAGGGTTTTCAATAGAAGGAGGGGGAGAAAAGGCCGGCCATGGCTAGGAATGGAGAGGGGAAAGAGAGAGAATGAAAGAAGATTAAAGAAAGAAAAAGAAACTTAAAGAGACTTCTACACCATGCTTTAGCTTATCCCCTAAGCCATGCCCAAATCAAAATGACTAAAATACCTTCCGAAGAATGCCCCTCAACTTCTAGGTATTTACAAGTTTGCCATTACTTTATGCACACACCACTTTAGTATGTACACACAGCTCCTTTAGTCCAAATGACCATTTTGCCCCTCACATTTCTAAAAATTTACGGGAGTTGCCATGGACCCCTAACCCCTTTCACACTAGCATGACTCTCACTACACACATCCACGCACATCCATGCATGCCTATACATGCATACATGCATCACACACACACACGTCCAACACATTCCTGTTGTTTTACACCCACGACGTCATTCGCACTTATACCGCACTCATTCTCGCTTTCACGTCTCTTAAACACGTATTAAAGCCTAATCCCCCTTGTACTATGCTATACATTGATATCTACGTTTATTTATGTCTACCCGTGTATCGTAAGTAGAAATACCACATGTGTTCAGCAGAATTCACGTATAGTTCAAAATAGGGCATGACAGTGGGTCCAGCTGTTACTCTTATTGCCTCGTTCCACTTTGGCCAATCATATCTGTGTTTGCATTCAGCTAGAGATCATGGAGCGATATCATCGTCGCATTGAGCGACGTGAACAGCAATATCGAATGCAAAGTCGTCGTCGTCGACAGTGCTTTTTCTATCCAGTACCTCCTCAGTACGTACGACATTTAATGATATGTCTCCTGTATTGTCCTCTTCGGGGGACTGAAGGAGGAGAGATGTTACTGGTCTGAGCTCAGCATCCTGTGGTGGGATATTCGTTATTTCTCCAGGTATTTTCTTATTGCGAGAGAATTTATCCTTGGTGCCAGGCGGTCGTTCTCTTTTTATTTGAGGTACGGCCGATTCTGCTGCCGGTGGATTACATCCATCTTTGGAGATGTCAATCCTAGCTGGCTTATTGGCAGCAGGGACGTGTGATCTGATAATCTTCTGGTTATCAAAGAATTTATCCGGGAGTAAATGTACTGTATTCTGAATGTCAAGGATCTTCTGGATCTCATCTTCACACAGATTAGTACGCAGATCATAATGAGACAAAGACTTAGTGTCCCAAGAAATGGTCTCTGAAGCTTCAGGCTTCTTGGTTTGCATGCTAAGTTTGGAAAAAGAATTTTCGTTAAACTCACAATCTTCAAGACGAGCCTTAAACGCGTCGTCTGTTAGGGGCTCAAGGTATCTAATAATGGAGGGTGAATCATACCCTATGTAGATACCAAGACGGCATTGAAGACCCATTTTAGTTCTCGGTGGAGGTGATATACGAACATAGCATGCACAACCGAATACTCTCAAGTGAGAAATATTAGGAGGTACATCATATGCAAGCTGCATCGGCAATAAAATATGACCACCAGAGGGTCTATTCTGAGACGCAAAGCGGCATGAAAAATGGCATGACCCCATGCATCCACATACAACTGTGATTGCATTAGCAATGGGCGAGCAATCTATTGCAGTCTCTTTATAAGAGACTCAGCCAACCCATTTTGGGTGTGAACATGAGCTACTGGATGTTCAATTTCAATGCCAGTGGCTTGGCAATAGTCTTGAAAGACTTGTGAAGTGAATTTCCCAGCATTGTCCAGACGTATTTTTTAATTTGGTTATCTGGAAAATGTGTCCGCAACTTTATTATTTGTACCAATTTCTTTGGAAAAGCTAGGTTGCGGGTGGACAAAAGGCATACAAATGACCATTTTGAAGATGCATCTATTAGTACCATAAAATACTGAAATGGACCACTTGATGGGTGAATTGGCTCACATATGTCCCCATGTATTCTCTCCAAGAAGCTAGGAGACTCAAACCCCACTTTCAGGTGTGATGGTCTCGTGATAAGTTTACCCTTATAACAGGGGGACAAGGAAATTCATCCTTTTGAAGAATCTTCAGGTTCTTCAAATTATGTCCTCGGGATTGAGTTATGATGCGGTGCATCATTATCGATCCTGGGTGACCTAGTCTATAATGCCAGAGATTAAATTCTGGAGATGTAGAACACTGCAGGTGTACCATCAGATTAGCTTCTCTATGTTGGATGTATGTTTGATATATGCCCGATAGGAGTCCTTTAAAATGTTCTAGGATGGTTTTAATACCATCCTTATGACAAGTAACATACAAATATTCAATATGATTGAAATCATCAGTTTCCAAGTGATATCAGTTTAAACAGATGTCCTTGAAACTTAGTAGATTTCTGTTTGTTTTTGGAGAAAATAAAGCATCTTTTATTATAACTTGTGTTTGTTTTGGGAGTAATAAAATTGCTTCACCTGATCCTTTTATTATATTATAAGGTCCTGAAATTATAGTAACAGGACCATGATAATTAATGATGTTTAAAATAGCATCTGTCTCGAAGGATCGTGTGCGTGGAAACACTATCCACTAGGCATTCACACTTCATCTCTAGAAAAGAATGTAAAAACTTTTATGAAAATGAAAAATACATCTGATTCATGAATAGAAGGACATAATTGAAGATACATCATGCATTAATGAAAAAGACTTTAAAGATAACTAAATCAGCCTTAGTCAAGGAGGTGGTTATTCTCGAAATCCTCAGAGGTGAAGCGAGTAGGAGGCTGTATATCCACCAAATTTGTTTTAGTGAAAGGCTTCAGGCTTGCCATATACAAATCTTGGAGATGGCGTGGAGTACGACAGACAATGGACCAATGTCCAGTCGTGCCACATCTGTGGCATTTATCTTCCCAGTTTTTCTTGGGAGCAGACGTCTAGCCAGAGGTATTCCTCTTCCACGTATTCTTTTTCTTCCCCACATTATTGTTCGGGAAGAGCTCTGATTTACTTCTTCGTAGCTTTCCCCTTGTTGAAACTAACTTTGTGCTTGTTCTTCATCTTCTGGAAAGAAACTTTGTGAGCCTCAGGGAAAGGAGCAGAGCCAGCATGGCGTAGGTTATGAGTGACCAGTAGGAGGTCTCTGTTCTGCACTGCCAAAAGAAGGCAGGAGAGTAAATCAGAGTACCTCGTGAACTTGCGTTCATGATACTATTGCATGATAATAGAATCCTTCTCATGGAAGGATGTACATGTCTTCTCAAGCATGCGGGTATCCGAGACTTGTTCACCACACAACTTCAGGCGTGAGGTGATGTTATGGAGAGCTGAGTTATACTCAGCTACGGTCTTGAAGTCCTGAAGTCTGAGATTTTTCCACTCATAACGTGCAGGAGGGAGGATCACATCTTTCTGATGTTTGTCTCTGTCCTCAAGTGTTGTCCACAGTTCATGAGGGTCTTCCACTGTTAGATATTCGACTTTCAGGGTCCGATCAATATGTCTCCTGATATAGATAATGGCTTTTGACTTCTCTATATCAGAGACCCTAATGGTAGAAGTCCCTTCACCAGTTGTCACGGCCGTAGCTGGAGCTTGAATTGTGTGACTTAGGGCCTGTAACCGTAGGTCGAACTTCAGGTCCAGCTGCCAGCTCAAGTAGTTTTTGCCAGCCGCATCGAGAACATCAAAATCGACGCTCGCAATCTTTGCCATTTATCTAAGCATGAAATAATCATGAATTAATTAATTTTGCAAAAATTAAGACATGCATCGTAGTAAAACAAAAATAGTTGTGGGGATCGACTGGTCACCACCAAAAGTAATAAAGTCCAAAGTCCATTATACAATCCGAAGTACGAAAAAAATTAAAATTACAATTTGGAAACCCTTGGGGGTCCCAGCTTAGCAATTTTGCCTTTGTCTTCAGGCGAAGTATCTCCGGGCTTTGGCTTTTACAATTAATTCCTCAGTACATTTTCACTCAAAAGGAAAAAAACAAGGAAAATAAATAGTGGTCACTAAAAACAGCCGATCCAAAAACTACAACACAGTCTTACTAAATTCCAGGCAATTTATATAACATACAAATAATTATGCAACATCACAGGCATAAAAATTTAATTTATTCAACTTTGCAAGCAATTTTATTGGAGAAATATAATAAATTTACGTTTAATAATTACTTGGACCACGGGGAAACGTCATTACCCATTAGCTTACGTAACTAACGACAGAGCGCTCTCAGGATCCTTGTAATTATTAAATCGTGAAATAATAATAATTTTACTCCGATAAAAAAGAAAAAAGGTTTGATGATTCGTTACACATAGAATGAATCAGATTTATTATTATTATTTAAAAAGAAATCCTAAATAATTTCTAAATTGCCCTTTTAGAAACATACTAGTCATAACCCGTGCCCTTGGGCATGGTTCATTTAAAATCTTTGTTTTTCCAAACATTATTTTACTTTCCAAAATTTTGGGACATATAATATTCCACTTCACAATTTAAAGGAAAAAAAATTTAGCGGGCGCCTTCAGTGCGGGTGCCCAAATACAAATAAAAATTTTTCCCCACAAAGAATTTAACATATATTCACAAATAAGTTGATGGGGGTTTTTTGTGATGGTATATGATAAGTTTTCAAAAAATCAAAGATTTTGTTGCCCACCCAACAAATTTCCCTCCTCCAATTTTGACATGACTTGCCACATAGGATAAGTTCAAAAACACACTTCAAATGTAATATAGATTTATAACTTGCCCCCAATACCCCAAGAGGAGTTATTAGTACTCAACCTCCTCCCTCTAATTTTCTCTGATTTTTCTTTATTTTTCCAGATTTTTTCAGATTTTTTCGGATTTTCCAGAATATTATATATATATTTGAAAGGTAAGTGATTATATTCATATATGGAACCAAGGGAATGTCAGGACAGATAGCCAAGAGCACAGACCTGGGAGAGGCAGGGAAGCAGTCACCAAGCACCAGCCCAAATAGCCAACATGTCCCGACCCCAAAACAAAACATCCAGAAGGCCACCACGCACTCGAACACATACATTCGGTCAACGCAGACACAGCAGCATGGCGACAACCCACTCCACCAGCAACTACAAAAACACAACAGCAGCTACAACACTACACGAACTAAACATAAGCTATCCTAGCAGGGGTAGGATCACAGCAGCAACCTCTAGCTTCAGGCTACTAAGGCCGGCAAAAGCTCCCCCTGCCACAGATCCACCCCTCGAGCGTGTAGTCACTTAGTGAGCAACAGTAGCAGATTTCTTCTTTGCCTTTGATTTTCCACCCACTTCAGCCAACAACGCTGCCCACGCCGGGTTGTCCACAACCATCGGGAAGGGAGGACGGTCACCGGGTCCAGTCCAAGGGTCGTAGGTAGTCGAACGAGGCATAAAAGGGGTCTTGCCTCGGTTCCTAGAATCCGCTGATGGTCCAGTCTTCGCGAAGGGAGGGAGCTGGTCACCCGCGCCACAGGAGGGAGGGGTAGGAGAGGAGGTAGACGCATGGGCCACAGAACGACCCCCACCACCCCCATCCGGCAGACATGGTAGAGACAGACAATCTGTAGAATTGAGATCCACACCAGCACCCCCAGGCTCCTCAACATTGATCTCTTCATCAACGTCAGTCATATCCTCCCCAGAAAGGTAAGGATCTCCCAACCCCTTGCCCACATCCCGGACAAGGAGGTCCACAACTGCACCTGCAGGCTCCACAACAACGTCCTCAACATCAACACCACACCCCTCATCGCATCACCAACAGAGTCCTCCCCACTCGCAATGGGTACACCATTCGTCTCAACAACAACGGGCACTTCCACTGATACGCCCACAACAACTGATCCACGAGGGCACTGCTCGGTCAAATGGCCAAAACATAAACAATTGACATAGCAACTCGGCTCCCCTTCGTACTCGACCGAAAGAATAAGGTCAGATCCATCATCAAGCACAACCCGGACAGAGCGGGGGAGGGGGAGCTCGGCGCTAACCTCGACGAAGCAGCGAGTGAAAGAGAGGCGCTCCAAGTTGCAGGTGGCCCCATTGGTGCAGATAGGCATACCAACGAGGCTGGCCACAATACTGAGGATATCCATCAACCACAGCTTTAGTGGGAAGTTGGGGAGACGTATCCAGATCGGGACCACCTTCAACATGTCACGATCGAGAGTAAGGTTAGCTGACCAACACCGAAGGATGATCAAGCGGCCGTCGAAAAGCCACGGACCCCACTAGAGAACCGCATTGCAGTCGGCATCATCAGCGAAGCGAAATAATAAGAAGCCGTTCTCTTCAAAAAAACTTGGACATCGTGGTTAGTCTTCTACATACGCCGAATGGAGGCCCGGATATAACTGAAGAACGGCTGGTCACTGAGCACATGGCCAACAAGGGTATGGTCCCATCTGCTAGTCGTGGCAGAGATCAGCCCACCAGGAATAGCCCCAAACAGTGAACCATCGGAGCCCAAATTAGGGCGATGAAATTCAAACGGCGAGAGGAGTCGACAGATCTTTGGCCCAATCAGATATCACTATTAGCCTGCTAACAATAATATCGATAACCTGCTAACAATAATATCAATTTACTATCCAACCACACGTAATCATCTGTATATCCAAAGTATATCATAGTCACCTTAGACATACATGTAGGAATTTACTATGCACAAAACAAAAATACTATACACACACACGCAAATCGCATTTTCCACATGCGATAATACAATCTACCCACCTTAAAAATAAAGTTCGTCCTCGAACTTTCTAACTTAGGATATAGCTGAGGGTGAATAAAGATATATAGGGTCGCTCTACCCCATCACATATATAAAGCACCTTCTGATACCTTCAAATACACACAAGCATAACATTTCAAATATACCCGCATGCACTGCTATCCTGAGACATACAACCACCAGGTCACCAGGTACACATTAAAACATACACACACATGTCACACCTCTTACACCTCAACATCCATACACCCAGCTATCACTATATCTATCCTAACACCGGTGTAAGCGCACCCGCTTACAACCAGACATACACTGTGTACATCTTACATATATACATCTATCAAACACACAACTCTAATACGCCCAGAGCATGCCCACTCATACCTGAGTGGAACACAAGGATTCCTACATGCAACACACCATATCTATAGATGTCCTAGAGATCAATCAATTATATAATATTATGATGCGCATTACTCATAGGCTACCATCTATTGACACATAAACACATGCACCTGTATACCCAGGCATACAATCACGTATGTCTCTTAATATCCATCCAAAATTCACATATATATATATATCTTCATACAGATTCTTACATGTTAATATCATTACACAGATATCTATACATGCATCGTGCCAGCCTATAGCCATGCATGTATCATACACTTATCACATACACCCACTCATAACAATAGTACTATCAAGACACATTCACACATACAAGGGTGGAGCTTAGGAATCCACTCATGCAGATGTACACTCTACATGTACATTTCACAGACAGTATATATCCACCTTGCAATGAATCGATACACTACATGCACCTCCATCCAATAGATAACTCAAGTTTACACACTACACATATGTTACTCAGTTATTAGCACATACAATTCAAATACAATCACATAACTATATACTCATTCATACATATACCATAGTCACATACGTGCATAATTACACATAGGAGTATATCGTCTCAATATACTCGTCAGGCCATTCAATACTTATATAGCTACCAACACAGAAGTATACATACATATGCATAAACATACATACTCAATCAACACTCTAATGTCCACCCTCAGGAGTTCTACACCTTAAGCTTCTGATATCCAGGTCCTATCCCAAGGCTGGACTCTACCCACCTTAGGACTCAACTACTCTCAACACTGGGGTACTACACGTACTAATCCTACACAGCCGCAGTACGGTGACCTGCATGGGCCACCAAAATGTAACGCCCGCTCCCCGGATACCCGATAAGTTGGAATCCGTATCAGATATTTCCGAAGAGATGGTGTTACGATGGAATAAAGTTTCAAAACGCAAGTGGGCCTACAGCGTACTATTGGGATAGTACCTGTAGCATTCCAGACATCACAGAAACACAAAGAGAGCCTCCAACTCAAAACACCAATATAACATATATATAAACTGTTCAATTACAACATCAATTATAAATCTTTAATACAATATATATAACCCAAACTCACCCAAGTACAATGACACACCCAATCTCTCCAGCTTTCACCCCCACTCTCAAATCCCACCAACTGTGCTCGCGGGCCTCTGACTCCACGAACCAACACCTGAAAAATATCAACGGGGACACGTCACAGCGTGACCCAATAGGAATACCAAACCAAACTCACATGGTGCAAAGGAGAGGTATGCTCGATACAATAGTCTACCATCTAGCTCATAACATAACATGGTAGGGGAAATCAAATGACATAACCAACGAATCACATACCGGCCGCAAGGGAGAACCTGCAGAACAGAGTGAGTGCCACATACAGAGGGATGTACGGTAATAGGGACTAAACCTAGCATTATAACATCATCCCAAATACCACTACTAGCAGATACCAAAAGAAACCCAAGTCACCTCATATGCTTTTAAGTTTTCTTTTACCCTAAGGTTTCAAACGGGTTTCCATTTAAACCTGGGATTTTTAAGAGAATCAGCAAGTGGCATTTTGGTGTAGTCTTGTCCTAGGTTTCTAATGCCGAGGATGTTATGGAATGCTTTCGAAGTACTCACCAAAAATTTCGGCAGAGTTTCTCTTGTATTTATCAATTTTCCCCAATTACAACATAAGTAATATTACAAGAGAAACCTGTTTAACTATAAAACAACATATCCTTAATCAATGAATCATAAGAGAAAGTGCCATAAGAAACCAATCCACATATGCACTTCAAGGCAAGGCCAATATATCGCATGTTTCCATTTGGACAATTCTAACAAATTGCACACCGTGGAAATTTTACACATTAATGAGATACATGCATGGATTTGTCATAGAATCATAGATTTAGCATTTGGAAGCAGCTACTAAAGCACCCATGTAATTTCCAGAACAATGAAGAAAACAAGAATATGTAACATAACATAACATAACACTAATTTCCATAACAAGAATAGGTAACTAAAGCACCCATTTAATTTCCATAAGATTTAATTACCATAACATTCCATGAATGAAGAAAACAACATAGGTAACATGATTGGCAACATTCATAACTTCCATAACTTCCAACTAACATAACTTCCAATTAACAACGAAGAAAACAAGAATAGGTAACATGATTGGCAACATTCACAATTAACATAACTTCCACCATCCCAATATTTCATACAACTTCCCAGCACCTACGCATTCATGGCAACATTCATGCCCAAAAGGTAACAATCACACATATTTAACCACCAATCACATGTGATGCTTAATGATGCCATGATGCGCATGAAACACAAACAAAGCGACACCATGCAATGCAATGCAATGGGGATCCCATGAATGAGCCGGCGTGCACGTGCAAGCAATTCTACTCCGTTATCACGTGGTGCCACCTAATGGATCAAGAGGTGGCCAACGGCGTATTCACCCGCCTCCTACCGCGGCACTTTGTCCATGCACGTGCACTCCACCTCGTGTCCTAATCACATCATATCACAACCCATGTATATGGATGCACATTACATTCTTTGCATTTTGCTTTCTTCAAATTTCTTTCCTTTTCTTTTTCCAACACCATCACAACTTCATTACCACATCAAAATATTACAAGAGGCCCAAGGCCGAAATATCAAGAAAGGGTTTGCCACCACATATGAAGCTTTCCATATCAACACAATAAAGAGCTAACTTGAGCATCATACCTTAATAAGAAAGACAAGCATGGCTTGCATATTTCATAAAAATGGGAACACTTGCATGAACTTGGGATACATATTATTCCTTACATGAAAAGCGAGTATCTTGCAAATTTCGCAATAAAAATCACTCCTTGATTCGAAGATAGCCACTTCATTTAGACACGAGCAATTTAGCAAGTCAAGTACACCATCACATTCAAGGGAGGCAACAAGAGGCTATTAGCAAGTTAACGTCTTATTAGTGAAATGGTTAATTTCAAGGCATAGGAAGGTATGCATCCTCCTAATTTAAGTCAACTTCTTAGCAACCTCCTACTAGTAACAACAACTACTAAACCACAACATAAAGAATCACTTTTTTCTTTTAGTATCAACACAACATAGGAATTCATTCATAATTAGTACTTGCAACACAAGTTCAACTTAATTAATTTAAAGTTCCCTACATGATTTAAATTTCCATGTCACCGCCTAAAGTCCACATAACTTACTTAAGTCACCCAATTCATGCAAAAGGAATTGGAAATAAATTTAAGTTTCCGACAATGCTAACGACGCCAATTTGCTTAATTATTGAATCAAGGTGTTAAAGGCATCATCTCGCACAATTTCTAATTCCCTCTACCCCATAGCTAAATTAAAGCAACCAATTTCATATAATCAATGCAACGAAATGAAAGCCACTTCATTTAATCAAATTACTTCATATGTCAAAATGGGGACAATCTCACCCCAAATGAGAGTAATATTACCTAATATAGCTCATTCTCATACAAGAGAAATTTAATGATAAGTTCGGGTTACATGAGAAATTGAAGAGAAAGTCATGCAACACTTCTTCCCCCATTCCAAATCTTTCTATACCAAAATAAAATTAGAGCGACACACTACTCAATAGTTTACTTCTCATCTCTAATGGAGATTAAGCAACGTCTCATCTCAATTGATTTCCCACATATGAAACTAACCATCCTCTCATCTTAAGAAAAGTGAGCACTTCTCATGCAAGGGAAAGTGGGAACTAAAGCTCCCAATATTCAACTTGCATCAATTTCAACTCAACAAATTAATTGGGTCTTAAGCAAAATTAACCCAACACTTCATACTCTATAGTATGAAACAAATGTACTACCCAAAATTAGAGACATCCTCATTAGCCCGATTGGTTAGACTTGGAATAACAAGCCATATGAAGATAGTTTCCCACATACCACATATATGTAATTTCATACAAATGAACATCCCAACGATTGATAATGAACAATTTGACTAGTAATTTCCCCAAAATCCCAACATTTAGGAGCATCTAGTAATTTTCATACACATACAAGAGCAACCAAATAAGAGTAATTTCTCCTAATTAGTGAACCAACACATATAAGGGCAACATGAAATGTAATTATAGCACCAAGTAAATTAACATAACATCCCAAATCAAGTTTGAATGCATCAACCCAAACTACTGCTACATAACCCTAATGATGCAAACTTGGAATTCAAACAAGATGAAATAAAGCATATGAATTGGGATTGGTATCCTACCTCAACCAAGATGCAAGATTCTCTTCCAATGAGAGGAAACCCCCCTTTGATTGCAAAGAAGCCATCATGAATCCCCTTCTCCAACACCAAGCCCTAAATTTCGAAATTCTCCCCATAAATCCCTAAAAATGCCAACTTTGAGCTCAAATTGAAATGGGAGAAACACATGAGTATGAATTAGAACCCTACCTCATTAGTGAAGCAAATCCATCTCCATGGAACTCCTCCCTCTTCACCAAGTTCCCCAAATCCCAAACCCTAACATTGTCTTCTCCTTTCATCCTCCTAATTCTTCCTCTTCTCTTCCAATCTCTTCCTTTCTTCTACTTCTTCTTCTTTTTGTTTTGCCTGGAAAATTTCGGCCAGCAAGAAAGATGGGGGTGAGGGGAGATTTCGGCCTGGGGATGGGGAAGATGGGAGAAGACTAAAAGAAATCAGAAGATGAAGAAGAGGAGGAAGAAGTTAACAATGGGATCTTTTCTCCTTCTCTTTTTTCTTTTTTTTGATGGCTGGAAGATTTCGGCCAAGCCCAGGGGAAGTCGGCAGCTAGCAGCCATGGGGGAGGTTACGTTGGCTTGGGGAAGAAGGGGGAAGAGAAAAAAAGAAAAGAATTGAAAAGAAGATTGTAGAATGGTTGGGGTATTTACAAGTTTGCCATTCCAAATTGATTTAAACCCTCTTCTCTCATCTAATAGTCTAGCCCAACTATCAAAACCCAATCAACAGGAACTAACAATAATCCAAGCCCATCTCTAGCTACCAAAATTAATTAAGGCCTTCACAATAGTAAGATAATATTGATCAACATCAGTAATAAGAAAAATACTAATACCCAAAAATAATACCACATCACCAAAAATTAACAACCAAACATCAGTAATAATAATAAGATCTTTCATTAATAATTATCCGAATTTCACCAATTATCATGAACACACCATTTCACTCTACACACTTACCAACTAAAATTGCTAAGCACGCTAATGAACACCGATAACCTGCTAATAATAATATTAATATACTATCCAACCACACGCAATCATCTATATATCCAAAGTATATCATAGTCACCTTAGCCATACATGAGGAATTTACTATGCACACAACAAAATTACTATACGCACACACGCAAATCGCAGTTTCCACATACGGTCATTACAATCTACCCACCTTAAAAATAAAGCTCATCCTCGAACTTTCTAACTAAGGATATAGCTGAGGGTGAATAGAGATATATAGGGTTGCTCTACCCCATCACATATATAAAGCACTTTCTGATACTTTCAAATACACATAAGCATAACATCTCAAATATACCTGCATGCACTGCTATCCTGAGACATACAACCACCAGGTCACCAGGTACACATTAAAACATACACACACACACACATGTCACACCTAAAGTCTTACACCTCAACATCCATACACCCAGATATCACTATATCACTCCTAACACCAGTGTAAGCGCACCCGCTTACAACCAGACATACACCGTGTACATCTTACATATATACATCTATCAAACACACAACTCTAATACGCCCAGAGCATGCCCACTCATACCTGAGTGGAACACAAGGATTCCTACATGAAACACACCATATCTATACGTCCTAGAGATCAATCAATTATATAATATCATGATGCACATTACTCATAGGCTACCACCTATTGACACATAAACACATGCACCTGTATACCCATGCATACAATCACGTATGTCTCTTAATATCCATCTAACATTCGCATATATATCTTCATACAGAGTCTTACATGTTAATATCATTACACGGATATCCATACATGCATCGTGCCAGCCTACAGCCATGCATGTATCATACACTTATCACATACACCCACTCATAACAATAGTACTATCAAGACACATTCACACATACAAGGGTGGAGCTTAGGAATCCACTCATGCAGCTGTACACTCTACATGTGCATATCACAGACAGTATATAGCCACCTGCAATGAATCGATACACTACATGCACATACATCTAATAGATAACTCAAGTTTACACACTACTCATATGTTACTCAGTTATTAGCACATACAATTCAAATACAATCACATAACTATATACTCATTCATACATATACCATAGTCACATACTTGCATAATTACACATAGGAGTATATCGTCTCAATATACTCGTCAGGCCATTCAATACTTATATAGCTACCAACACAGAAGTATACATGCATATGCATAAACATACATACTCAATCAACACTCTAATGTCCACCCTCAGGAGTTCTACACCTTAAGCTTCTGATATCCAGGTCCTATCCCAAGGCTGGACTCTACCCACCTTAGAACTCAACTACTCTCAACACTGGAGTATTACACGTACTAATCCTACACAGTCGCAGTGCGGTGACCTGCATGGGCCACCAAAATGTAACGCCCGCTCCCTGGAAACCCGATATGTACGAATCTGTATCAGGTATTTCCGAAGAGATGGTGTTACGATGGAATAAAGTTTCAAAATGCAAGCAGGCCTACTGCGCACTGTTGGGATAGTACCTGTAGCATTCCAGACATCACAAAAACACAAAGAGAGCCTCCAACTCAAAACACCAATATACTGTTCAATTACAACATCAATTACAAATCTTTAATACAATATATAAAACCCAAACTCACCCAAGTACAATGACACACCCAATCTCTCCAGCTTTCACCCCCACTCTCAAATCCCACCAACTGTGCTCGCGGGCCTCTGACTCCACGAACCAACACCTGAAAAATATCAACAGGGACACGTCACAGCGTGACCCAGTAGGAATACCAAACCCAACTCACATGGTGCAAAGGAGAGGTATGCTCGATACAATAGTCTACCATCTAGCTCATACCATAACATGGTAGTGGAAATCAAATGACATAACCAACGGATCACATACCTGCCACAATGGAGAACCTGCAGAATAGAGTTAGTGCCACAGACAGAGGGATGTACGGTAAGAGGGACTAAACCTAGCATTATAACATCATCTCAAATACCACTGCTAGCAGATACCAAAAGAAACCCAAGTCACCTCATATGCTTTTAAGTTTTCTTTTATCCTAAGGTTTCAAACGGGTTCCATTTAAACCTGGGATTTTTAAGAGAATCAGCAAGTGGCATTTTGGTGTAGTCTTGTCCTATGTTTCTAATGCTGAGGATGTTAAGGAATGCTTTCGAAGTACTCACCAAAAATTTTGGCAGAGTTTCTCTTGTATTTATCAATTTTCCCCAATTACAACATAAGTAATATTTCAAGAGAAACCTGTTTAGCTATAAAACAACATATCATTAATCAAGGAATCATAAGAGAAAGTGACATAAGAAACCAATCCACATATGCACCTCAAGGCACGGCCAATATATCGCATGTTTCCATTTGGACAATTCTAACAAATTGCACACCGTAGAAATTTTACACATTAATGAGATACATGCATGAATTTGTCATAGAATCATAGATTTAGCTAGCATTTGAAAGCAGCTACTAAAGCACCCATGTAATTTCCAGAACAATGAAGACAACAAGAATATGTAACATAACATAACATAACACTAATTTCCATAACAAGAATAGGTAACTAAAGCACCCATTTAATTTCCATAACATTTAATTACCATAACATCCCATGAATGAAGAAAACAACATAGGTAACATGATTGGCAACATTCATAACTTCCATAACTTCCAACTAACATAACTTCCAATTAACAACGAAGAAAACAAGAATAGGTAACATGATTGGCAACATTCACAATTAACATAACTTCCACCATCCCAATATTTCATTCAACTTCCCAGCACCTACGCATTCATGGCAACATTCATGCCCAAAAGGTGACAATCACACATATTTAACCACCAATCACACGTGATGCTTAATGATGCCGTGATGCACATGAAACACAAACAAAGTGACACCATGCAATGCAATGCAATGGGGATCCCATGAATGAGCCGGCGTGCACGTGCAAGCAACTCTACTCAGTTATCATGTGGAGCCACCTAATGGATCAAGAGGTGGCCAACGGCGTATTCACCCGCCTCCTACCGCGGCACTTTGTCCATGCCCATGCACTCCACCTCGTGTCCTAATCACATCATATCACAACCCATGTGTATGGGTGCACATTACATTCTTTGCATTTTGCTTTCTTCAAATTTCTTTCCTTTTCTTTTTCCAACACCATCACAACTTCATTACCACAGCAAAATACTACAAGAGGCCCAAGGCCAAAATATCTAGAAAGGGTTTGCCACCACATATGAAGCTTTCCATATCAACACAATAAAGAGCTAACTTGAGCATCATACCTTAATAAGAAAGACAAGCATGGCTTGCATATTTCATAAAAATGGGAACACTTGCATGAACTTGGGATACATATTATTCCTTACATGAAAAGCGAGTATCTTGCAAATTTCGCAATAAAAATCACTCCTTGATTCGAAGATAGCCACTTCATTTAGACACGAGCAATTTAGCAAGTCAAGTACACCATCACATTCAAAGGAGGC
>CM061136.1:81901088-82078588 GCA_030789695.1 Scilla litardierei
ATTTTTAGGGCATGGAAGCCATGGGGGATGTGAAAAGCTTGGAGGAGGAGCAAATGGGTGGAAGCAAGGGATCATTTGGAAAAGTTCTTGGGTGAAATCATTCTTCCCTTTTTTGTAATTTTGATATCTCGCATTTGTATTGAACTAGAGATGTTATTTTTGTATGAAAATTTCATCTTTTCTTTTTTATGATGATTGAGTAGTGTTGAATTGCTTGGGTTATGATTCATTGTGATTGGTTGTTAATTATAGATTTAATTTCCTCTTGTCCATTTTCAATGCTGATGTTGGATGAATTGTTAGGGCACAATTTTATTGGTTAAGAACCAAGTGGGCACACTTTGAGAAAAGTCCATGATCTTATTTTGATTAGTGCCATGATGATGCATCCATCCCTATTGCCAATTATCGTGTTCATGAAAGCTAAATATTCCGATTAAGTTTCCTTAGCTGGATGATCAATTGAGTTATATGCAGGTAATTTGAGCTTGATTAACACCAATCTTATTGAGCCCACAACCCATGCTTTCTCTCCTAGCTATCCTAACTCCCCATTTGGCTCTCTAACCCTACTTGCTTAGGTTAGGATTGTTGAATCACCACACTGTTTTCCCACTTGCATCCACTTAAGGATTTGGTTGTATCACGCTTTATTTTTTTTCATCGATCAAACTTGTGAGTGTAAAATGAATTGTCCCTGTGATCCGACCCGGTACTCACCGGTTATATTTTATTGCATTGACGCTCCTACGCTTGGGAGTGGAAGGCGTGCCTTTACGCGTTTTCCAGTTCAATCATATGCTTCTTTCCATTTCCGATCAACATATCACTATGCGTTGTCAGAATAAAGGAGGACTCTCTGTTATGCTCTCGGCCATCTACGATTCTAATTTACGTTCAGAAAGAAAGCAGCTTTGGGATCATATTGTGGAGGAAGCAAATACGCTTAGTGGTGAGGCATGGCTTTTGGGTGGTGATTTTAACAGTGTTTGCTACTCTAAGGAAAATATTAGGGGGAGAAGATTGGACCCTAAGGTTTTGGATGAATTCAACAACTGCATCGAGAGCTGCTCGTTGTTTGAACTCGAAAGTATTGGGAAAACAATGAGTTGGTGCAACAAGCGTATTGGCCCGGGCCGCATCACTGTCAGATTGGATTGTATGATCTGTAACCCCAATTGGATTTCTATGTTTCCCAAGACTTTCGTGGAATGCCTGGATCCCACCACTGGCGATCATTCCCCCATGTTGATTCAACTACATACTAAGGTGAGATCCTATCCAAAACCTTTCAAATTTTTCAATCACTGGACTAAATTGTCAGGGTTCAAAGAGCTTGTTAAAGCTATCTGGAAACAACATGCTGAGGGTTCTCCCATGTACTGTTTCTTTGTTAAATTGCACCGGCTGAAGGAGGCATTGCGAGATTGGGCTAAATTACAAGAAGTTACTAATTCTATTGATGCCTGCCGTAACAATCTCCAGGAAATCCGCAAGAATCCTTCTATTCATATTGGTCCACATCTTCAAAGGGAGGAGCAGAATCTTGCAAATAAATTAGCTAATATACTGAGTATGGAGGAGGAGATGTTGCGGCAAAAAAGCCGTCAAAATTGGTTGTGTCTTGGTGACAGGAATTCAAAGTTTTTCTACTCCACGATGAAGGCTAGGCAGAGTCATAATAATTTGGGTCATCTGGTTGATGCATTGGGTAATCATAATGACTCTTATGAAAAGCTACGAAAAAATGCCCCCAAATTCTATGAGGACCTTTACTCCCAAACTATTTAACTGATTTTCCTGATGTCATTTCGAAACGGATCATCACTAATGAAGCTGCTTCTTGGCTTGAGAGAAGGGTTTCTAAGGAGGAAATAAAGGATGCGGTTTTCCAAATAGGAGTGGATAAATCTCCTAGGCCAGATGGGTACAACGGGTTTTTTTATCAACACCGCTGGAGCCTAATTGGTAATGATGCTACAGAAGCTATTCTTTCTTTTTTTTCGTTCTGGTAAATTGATGCACCCTATAAATCATACTAATCTCACCCTTGTGCCTAAGAATGCTAATGCCACGGGGCTGGGGGACTACAGACCCATAGCATGTTGTAATGTCTTATACAAAGTTATTACCAAAATAATTTGCAACAGGCTTAAGGTGTTAATTCATGAATTAATATCTTCAAACCAATCTGCATTTCTCAAAGGAAGATTATTATCAGATTGTGCTTTGCTTGCATATGAACAGATCAGGGATTTTAGCAACCCCATGGGGGCCAGAGCTTGCCTCAAGTTAGATTTGAAAAAGGCGTTCGACAGTGTAAATAGAGATTTTATCTTCTACATTTTTCACCATATGGGGTTCGGGAAAAAATTTATTGAATGGATTAAGGAATGCATTACCAGACCGACTTTTTCAGTTATGGTGAATGGTTCACCAGTTGGGTACTTTGGTGGGAATAGAGGCCTGAGGCAAGGAGACCCCCTTTCTCCTTCCCTCTTTGTTATCACTATGGAAGCTTTCTCACTCCTTATTGAAGATGCCATAAGTACTCGTAGTATTCAACCTATGAGGCGTATAGGTTCCATATCTCACCTTCTCTTTGCAGATGATCTTTTATTATTCTATCGTGCAAATTCCAATTCATTTGAGGGTCTCAAATCTCTGCTATCAGATTTAACTACTCTTACAGGGCTACAAAAAACAGGGAAAAAAGTACATCAATATTTAGTAAGGGAACCCAGCATCCTATCGCATTGGCAAATCTGTTGGGTGTCAGAATGGGATCCTGTTTCACAACATATCTGGGGTTGTAGTTATCTACTAAGTATCCAAAGCCTTCTATGTATGCCAGATTGGTGGACAAATGCAAAAAAGGCTTGTTGGGTGGACATCATCTATGCTTTCTATTGCTGGCAGAATGGAACTGGTGAAGACTGTTATCTATGGTATGGTCAATTTTTGGATGCAGGCTTTCAGAATACCGAAATCTGTCTTACGCACCATTACTTCAGCGTGCAGACGATTCATTTGGTGTTCTTCACATACTTGGTCTTGGAAGGATATGTGCACTCCTAAGGAGGAAGGAGGAATAAGCATGAGATTACTTTCAGATATTAATCATGCTGCCGGGATTGGTTTAACATGGCAAATGCTATCTTTACAGGGCCTTTGGGCACATTTCATAAAGGACAATTACAAAGATACTGCTTCCTTTTTCTGGCAAAAGGTAAAACAACCCAAATCTGGTACCTGGAAATTTATGTTGCATTGCAGGAAATATTCCAAGAAGCTAATAAAGAGGCATGTTCGTGATGGCACAAAAACTCTTTTTTGGCATGATAATTGGCTTCCATGCGAGCCCCTTAGCGATATTTATGATGTCCCCCCAGCTGAAAGAAAGAAAAGAGTTAGTGAGTACTGATCGAACTCGAGTTGGCTTCAAATACATTCAATTGACCAAGTTCGGCCATTTCTACATGCTGTTGAACTTTGCCCAGGTTCGGATTATTGGGCATGGTTTCCTCGCTCTACTTTCAAATTCAAGGAGCCCTGGGAAGGGGCCATACAGCAAGGTTTGGCTTTTTCCTATTACAAAATTGTTTGGTACAAGGGTCATATCCCTAAGATGGCATTAACCCTCCTACGAACTTTCCATGGGAAACTTCTCACTAGGTATCTTTTGATTAAATGGGGGATTGCCTCCCCCCTCACCCTCACTGTGTTTTTTGTGATGATGGTGTAGCTGAGAGCATTGAGCACCTTTTTTCTTGAATGCCCATATTCATGTTATATCCTCCGCAGGAGTCTTCTTAAACTGGGAGTGGTAAGCCAGATAGATCCTGTTTTAACCGAAGTGGGGGACTATTTTCTTGTTTATTATGCAAGTAAAAACACTATGAGTATGCTGGCCAAATCCGTTCTCTCGGCAAAGGTTTGGTATATACGGATAGAAAGGAACCAGATTATCTTCAAATATATCAAAAAGCCAAAAACTATTCTTTTTGAAGACATAGCATCTGATGTCAGGATTGCAATCAGAGAACTAGATAAAATGCTTCAAATGCGGCTGATGCAATGGAAAACTGGGAGTTCAGGGATGATGGATAGAGATACTCTAGTTTTTCATCTTCCGTTGGTATAGGGGGGTGTTTGGTTGGTAGAGAGTGACGACGCTTGTGCCCTCTCCTTTCTCCAACCATTCCTCTCCTTTTAAAAACCTCATTTGTATGTTTTGTACATTCTTCCATATTAATAAAGATTCACACTAACTTTCCCCACACACACACACACACACATATCTCTCTCTATTACAATTGAGGGCATTTTTTGAATCTTTGTCCTACGTGGACACCTTTGTCCTACGTGGACAAACAAATTGATGACTATGGCAAACAAAAAATGATGACTAGGATAAGTTTGGGGGAAAACTTTAAGGGTGAATGTTTGAAACTTAAGCCATTTCAAACTTGAAGTCTCTCCTTTGTAATTTTGAAATTTGAAATTTAAAATCAAAAGGCCAGCTCTTAGCAAGCTGTCTCCATCAACCTCAGCTCCCCAAATTTTTAGCCTGGGCTATTGCCTTCAATTTTTAAATAAATCAAAATTCCATCAGTTAAGGGGAAACCAAAACTAGCGCCATTTCAAAATTCCAAAGCCCATCTCTTAACAAGCCATCTCCATCAGCCCCAGCTCCCCTAAGAAAAGTCTCTCCTTCTCTCTTAGCTTTGTCTTCTTCCTCAAGCATCTGCAAAATCATCTCCATTAGTTTGTCTCCTTCTCTCTTTGTAGCTTCGAAATTTGATGGGTTCTTGATCGCTCCCGGATATACACCCGGGAAATAATTGTAGTTTTACCGCAAGCGCATGGTTAAGTGGTAAGCGGGTTATAGAACATGAGGAGGGACTAATGACGGTACTCTATCTTAATCACTAAGCTATTGGTAGAAAGGTGATTTGGAAATGGTTTAAGAATGTTGGTGTCACAATCATTCAATTATCAATTCAATTCAATATAATAAAAGTGTCTAAGACTAAGAAATCCCCACTACGGATTGTCATGCATCCTTGTGAATCGTGAATCTCAATGTTACTAGACTTGGTTTGAGGTGAACAAATCGTAACTAAATAGAGAATCCAGCTTACACTCTCGTGTTGTTGCAGGTTTATAGCGACCTAGATTAGAGCACACTCTCGTACAAACCCTAATCTAAGCCACTAGCATTAAGATCGGCATCATCATCTAATCATAACTCAAGCCCACTCGTGTGCAAACTTGAGTTATGATCTAGACTGTGATAGCTCATATTCGTCCAATCTCTTGCAAATGAATATGGGTATAGACTTATAATAAAAATGCTAGCTTTGGTCTAATCTCTTACAAACCAAACATAGTGAATCTCGATTATAAATTTAAATCGAATATCTAGACCTTCCTATTGATCAGAGATCAATCTCTAGCAAACTCTAGATAAATGGAAATTCCTAGCTATCCGTAATAAATCAATCACAAGCTAACCTCCTAAAAATTCTAGCAAATTATTGATTCATTCATTACGAATCTAACATTAAATCCATAGGGTTCATCCCTTAGCCCTAGAACAAGGGATCTACTCACAATTCATCGAAACAATAGCAAAATCAATGATAGAAAACATATTGCAATTTAGACCTAGAAGGAAACAATTCATAAAAGTGCAAATATTCAAAAGGATTAGACAAACCAGATCCGACTTCTTCAATCTCCTTCAATACAAGGCTGAATTCAAATTAGAATTAATCTAAAAACTATTCTAAGGTGAGTCCCTGAAGCTGGAATAAAAACTGGGCTTAAATACATGCCCAAAACGTCCAAATAAACCTGACAGAACTGCCCCTGCACAGCCCAAAACCCTAGTTTCTAACCCAGGCTGGCGGTGCTACTCGGCCGAGTGGAAATCACACTCGGGCGAGTGCCAGATCCGAATAAAAACAGAGAAATTCAAGGGTTTGGGCACTCTGGCACTTTGCTTCACTCGGCCAAGTAGAGTTCATCACTCGGGCGAGTGGACTTCCTACTCGGCCGAGTGGGTCTTCTGCTGCGTTCCCTAGAATTCCAGAGAGTCTGGCATGCTTTTCGTCAGGAAAAGTGACCTCAATCGGGCGAGTGGAGTTCTCTACTCGGCCGAGTGAAATTAACCACTCGGGCGAGTACATTGCGACACTTGGTAAGGCAGATGTCTTCATATCAGTCGTACTCGGCCGAGTACACTGCTTCACTCGGGCAAGTGACTAGCGTGACTCGGCCGAGTGGCCTGATTTTGGAATCCTTCCTTCTCCTCCTCGCCTCCTCATCGATTCTATCGATCTTCTTCTTCTTCTCCCGCTCATCGTCCAATGCAGTTATCTCCTCAATAAGGCCATGAGTGATGCTCCGACACGCGTGCAAATCCTTTAATCTCATTTATGCTCCCGATCGCTCCATATTTCTTGAAATCCGACAAAAACAAGAAATAGTGAAAAGTAACGCAATATCGTCGAATAACCGTGAAAAGCGCGATATGGGCGATCAAAATGGTAAGCAAATTTACAGAACTAAGGTGTAAAATATGGACCGATCAAAATCCCCCAAGCTTGCCTCTTACTCGTCCTCGAGATGAGTAAAAAGGTGAACCTGGTGGATAAAAATAAGGAAAATGAAAAAGAAAGAGAGAAAAGAAAACGAAGAGGGATGTGCTAGATTATCCTCCCCGGACATGGAATTGCTACTCAAATAGCACGCGATGAATTAAACATGCTAAAAAGTTTTACCTCGATATCACATCATATATATATGATTCGATATAGAAACCAAGAACGTCAAAACGATACGAAATATGAAATCATTCTAGAATTAGCATTTTCTAAGGCATTTAAAATGATATACTTAATCATAGATTGCACACTTTTCAATTGATCGCATGCTTGGAGTATAAGAGATATCACACATTATAAAGCAATAAGAATAGAAAGAGATGCTATTCATGAAATGCATGCCAAATTTGCAATTCATAGACTTCGTTATACTCTAAGTAATCTCCATAAGTATCAAAAATTACCTAGCGTAGGTCGTCATGCACATATAAGTGGTCTCTCTCTCTCTCTCACGTCATTGGATCCCTTCCCCCAACCTTAACTATAAGTGTGGGGCATCAAATAGAACAAAACGGCTTTTTCCCATTTTTTTGAAGCTCCAAGGAAAATAAAAGAAGAAAGAAAGAAAGAAAGAAAGAAAGAAAGAAAGAAATGGGATCATGTATATACAAATGATTCCTTTTTATTTTGCTTTTCTCTTTTTCTCATTTTTAGATATGCAATATACACAATAACGATCCCAAATTAAAGAGAGATAGAAAGATATGCTTATATTTTTTTCTTTTGGGAGGAGCTTATTCTTTTCGGCATGGGGAAGATGCAAGTATATGATTCACTAGGGGGAGATTCACCAATGACTATAAGTATAGAATTGATGATCAAGGTATGTGGAGAAAGAAATATAACGCTCGGTTCACTCTTTTGTATGTGCACGACAACTTTCAGCAGGGTAATGTAATCTACTCGGTTTGATTTCAGAAAGTAAACTAATCTAATCATATCAAAAAGGCATACATTCAATCAACCTGGAAGTTGAGCATACAATTTCATGCAAATAGAAGTGATAGAAGATAACAAAGCAGTACTCCAAGATTAGGCAATCAATGCGTAAAGCTTGGTGTATTTTCTATGAAAAGTATACGATATAAATTTTCAGACTCAGATAAAGCTAGAATTTCATTCACAATCATATAATAGAGATGGAGGTTCATATTCCCAAATGCATGGCGATGTATAGCATATGATATCTGAAATAAAAACAATGGCATGGCAAGGGAATACGCATATAAGAGCAAGCTAACTCCAAGTCATTGTCATCATAGAGAAGTCATTTCTAGCAAAAAGGATAAAAGAAATAAAGATAAAGGGAAAAGAAAAACTAACTATACATATGTACGCACGTAGAAAGTAAGAAAACATGATGCATGAGAAAAAATGAAAAAGTGGGTGAAAATAAGTGGAAAATAAAGAAAGATAGAGAAAGATAAAAATGAATAAAATAAAAAGTGCGTGAGTGCACTCACTCTTCCTAGCTAAACTGCATATTGTCCTCAATGTGCTAGGTGTGGCACAAGGACATATGTAATAGGGATGGGTGAGGATGCATGCATGATAAAATAAGAATAAGAAAAGAAAATGGGATGGATATGCATAGGATAAGTGTAGCATGCAAATGATGGATGTGGTGGGCACGCAGATCATGGGAGCAAAATAATGGATAACATATGCACGACCGATACAAGGTAAAGCCCAGAAATACCACCACTCCCACAAAGGGATATATACATAGCCCTGCAAAAAGTGATCAAAATATACGGGCAAGGAAAGTGGTCGCAAAATCATGGGGCACGAGCGGGTGCAAAATCAGCAGTAAAAGTATCAATTAAAACATCAGCAAAAATATCAGAGGCATCAAGTGTGTGCCTAAGCTGGTGGTGGAGCGTCAGCACCTCCCTGTGGTGGGGAAGGTGGTGGCGATGGTGCAGGCTGCTGAGGGATGGGACATGGTGCTGGTGGTGGAGGTTGTGGAAGGCGTGCAATGATCTGTCCAGTGTGAGTTGAATACCAGGCAGAAGGGCGACATGTGCCTGCACAGAGCTAACGGTAGCGGTGAGAGCCTGAAAATATGCTCTGAGCCCACTTACGGCTCCCGCGATAGCACAGAGATGCTGAACAAGGGCAGAGGGAGCGGGAGCAGAGGGTCACACAGGAGGAGGTCGGGGCTGACGCATATGGCCACTTTAAACGAGTGGGGCAACAAGTGGGTGTGGGTAAGGTGCGGTGCTCGCTAAAAGATGCTCAGCCTCTGTGGGAGGCTGAGATGCAGGAATGATCCCAGGAGTGTGAGCAGCGACAGAAGCAGATGGGGCGGTGACTGAGGACGAGACAGGCAGAAAGATTGTAGACACAGAAGTGGTTACAGATGTCACAACACGCTTGGTGAAAATAGTGACAGTGGAGACAGAAGGGTCGACGATTGGGGAGGTCGTAAAAGCAACAGAAAATGACTCCCTAAGGATCGAGAAATCAGGTGAGGATAGGGTCTCTGCCGTCGAAACTAGGGAAGGCTCGCCTCTCTCAAGTGCAGCGGGGGTGGCGCTCTCAGTGCTCATGTAGGAAATGGGATCAACACTTAACGGCACAAAGGTGGTGGTGGTGGTGACAGACACAACAACAGTACTCCCGACACTGGCAGAAGCATGGACAGAAGTACCTGGGGCTGGAATCAGATCAGGTGCAGGCTGTGTGATAGGGATCTCTGGGGCAAGAGGGCCGAGAAGGGGCTCCTGCTGGGCGTCCTCGGGCTCGAGTACATAAGCAGCTGGAATAAGGAGGTCCATCTCTGGTCTCCACTCCCCACCTGCGGGTCCAATGTGGGTCCGAGTAGGATCGAAAGCACCATATAGTCTGTTAAAAATGGACCATGTAGCCGAACCTAGTGGTGCTGACCATGAGGACGCAACATCCTCATACGGGCTATAACATCTATAGAAAGGGAAGTGCGGCCCGTAGGTCGAAGCAAGCCAGCAGGGAGCTCAATCCCGCACATAGGAACCAGCAAGGTGATCAGAACGCCACAAGAAATCGCCGTCCTGGAAATGACAAAGGAAATGATGCCGTCGAGATACCAGCTGGCAATAAAAATCTGAATGGCAGGGACTAAGACGTCCACGTCGCCCTCGAAGGCTCTCTCTCTCGCGTCATCACGTAGAGCATATAGAGCTCAGGCGTGACATCGTCCCAGGCTCATACCTCGCAAGAATGGTGGTTGACATAAGGCGCTGAGAAATACGAAGGCAAGAGTGGACAATAGAGGAGGCCTTGGCCCGGCTAGTATCAAAGGCAAGTGGCGATCCCATGCTCAAGGTCCAGAATGCATGTGCATCAATGGAAGGAGGGGTGTAGTGCATAGGACCAAAAGTGCAATCGGGGTCGGGGACAGGGAGCCAGTGGACATAGGCTTGGAGCATATCGAGAGTGATCTCACACTCATTATCCATCAGGTGAAAAGTGCACCCATAGGAGTCCTACTAATAGAACTCAGGACCTCGAGGGTCGGACGGACATAGGTGTCCGTCGACACCGAAAGAAAATCATGCCACCCCACGTTGTCGTACAACTGGAACGGCCCCTGAAATACCCCTAGGTGCTCAAGATCAGCTATGTGCATGAACCTAGAGGGGACTGTCGAACGATGTGAGATTCTCTCAAATCTGGCGTGGTGTGCATCATCTCTGAAAGTGATCCCCATTGTGTCGAAGGACCGGGGTCGCATGTCTTCTTTCGCTTGGCAGCGGGCTCTCGCGCATGAGACCTAGTACGTGGGGGTATCGTGATGCCGTGAGATGTGCAAACAATCACAAAGTGCTAGTAAATAATATGAAAAGAGTATACCAAAACACGACGTGACTCCACACTAGCAATTTAGTCAAAGAGGCACCTCCCCTGAAGCTCCAAATAGGCTCCGGATCTCCCCCCAAGCTATCGAAATAGGGTAGGAGATGAAAGGGGGCAAATGGGCAAGAGGGGATGGCGATCGTCAGGGCTCAGTGGTGAAGTCAACGGCGACAGGGGTTCCAATAGCGGGGCACGCACGGAGCTCGGGCAACGGTCGGTGAGGCAGGAGTTGAGTGAGAGAGAGCTTTGGGTGAGTCGGGGGGATTTGAGATTTCGAATTCGATTTGGGGATTTTAATCCCAGCCCCAATTCGCCTTAAATAGGTTGGGCTAAGTCACTCGGCTGAGTGACGGTGGTCACTCGGGCGAGTGACTTGCCCTAAGAGTTTGAACTTTAGCAGTCGGTGGAGGCTGCGACTCAGCCGAGTAGCTTTTGTTACTCAGGCGAGTGAACTTGCTCGTTCGGCCGAGTGAACAGACTTCGCAGAGCAATTCTTAACACAATTTGGTATCAGATTCACTTGGGCAAGTGACAAAGTCACTCGGATGAGTGGCGATTAAAATATAGAGAATGGATTTTCGAAATTCCCCTGTCAGTGAGTCACTCGGGCGAGTTGCTCATCTACTCGACTGAGTGACTGTTTCACTCGGCCGAGTAGGCTATCTGCTTCAGCTTCCTCTCTCTGTGTTCCTGCTACTGCCGTTTCTTCCTCTCCTCTTTGTTTTTCCCTTCTTTAGGCGTTTGAGCGCGTCCCTGGAGCTGCTTCCCATCGTCGCAGCTATCCTCCATCAAATGGTTCCCTTGTTTCTTCTCCCTTCAATGAAAATCAGAGCCCGTTGTCAGGATACTTCTAGTATTTTAGACTCGACTAAAAATTCTAAAACAAAGATGAAAAATCTAATTCAACTAAGGTGGAGCCATCGGGTTGCCTCCCGATAAGCGATCGTTTAAGGTCTTGAGCTCGACCCCTTAAGATTTGCAATTAGTGCTCGATGTTCAGTGCATAGGAGATGTGTGTGTCAAACTTGTCAGGAAGGCCGATTGGGTTCAGTTGTTGCTTTTCGTCGGCTTTCCTCGGCTGCGCCTCATCAAAGGTAATAGTAGGGTATGACTCCCCCAAGCTTGGGCCCTTGGCATCCTTCTTCTTGATCGGTGGTGAAGATTTATTCGTCGGTGGTACTTCTTTCAAGTGCTTCACTGTAGAGAGCTTGCAGAGCTCTCTAATCCTAACGACATCAGCGTCGTTCTTCTCTTCATCTGTAAGAGGATCCAATGGGTCTCCAATCATTGTGTCATCATTGGCAATTTGGACCTCTTCATGTCGTCATCATGTGTGGCTCCAATGGCGAATGGCATGGTATCGTCTATGGCCTCATCGAGGAGGTCCATATAGTCCACTTCCTCTGGCCATGGCATATTCTTCATTGTCTTTGGAATATGGAGTTCAACCACTATGTTTCCAATGTTTAGGGACAAGGTTCCTTCCCTCACATCTACTATTACTCCGGAGTGGCTAGGAAGGGGCGCCCAAGTATCAGCGATGTATCGCCCTTTTCTCTAATGTTCATGACCACGAAGTCGCACGACAAGCAAAGTCCACCCGGTATTTGCGGTGGCACGTTCTCGGCGATCCCTACAGGCCTAGTGATTCGTCCATCGACGAGTTGTATCTTCATATCCTTGGCCTTGAGGTCAGTTCCTATATTAAGTTTCTTGAACGTCGTGAGGGGCATGAGGCTCACGCTTGCTCCCAAATCCACTAAATCTTTTTGTAGGGGGACTCCTCCAAGCGTGCAAGGAATTCGGAATCTACCAGGACCTTTCAACTTGGTCGGCATCTTCTCCTTGTTGGTGAACCACGTACCTTGCTCGGCTAGCATGATCCTTTCCATTCGCTTCTTTCCAGTGATCAAATCCTTGAGGAACTTTGCATAGGACGGGATTTCAATGATTGCATCCAAGAACGGGATGTTCAAGCTCACTCCTCGCAAGTACTCCAGAAATTTAACGAGCCTCTTCTCCATTTTTTCTTTCGCCAACTGTTGTGTAAACGGTACCGGCGGCACATATGTTCGCTCCTTTCGTGGCTCATCCCTTCAGATTTTTCTTCATTATTTGCCACCTTTGGGCTCTCCTCTTCATTGATTGTCTCCTTCTTAATCAAAATTTCCACCCTCGGTTCCTTAGCTTGAATCATGGTGGGAGTAGTGTCCTTTCTAGCCCTTGTAGTCACCGCCACAACCGCATTGATGTGGCCGGTGTTGCTCCATGGGTTTTGTTCCAGTTGAGCCGGCAATTGTTGATTAGCCTTGTTGAGCAATGTAATTTCCTTTACCAATTTTTCTATGACGGTGTTGAGGGATTCTTGTCGAGCCGACAATTTTGCGTTAATCTTCTTTTGATCGGCCATGAATTCTTCAACCCTTGCTTCATGCTCCGACCTTGGTGGCGCTTGTGGGGGGGTTGGGTGCCCTCCATCCTTGATTATATCACAGAAGGTCTATATGGCCCTGCTTGTTGCCTTGGTGGGTAGTTTTGTTGTTGGGACGGCCTTCGTTGACAATGTAGTTGTTGAAGAGACCGGGCTCGTGGTTGTTGTGGCAGTGGTTATTGTTGTGGTGGAGTCAAGGCTCCATCATTGTTGGCGTATGAAAATCCGGGGTGACCCCTAGTAGTCGGGTTCACTCAATAACCGCTATTGTTGGCAACATATTGAGCTTGCTCCATAGCTCCGTCTCCTTTCTCGCCTCCAATGACCATAACTTGGCTTTGATCCTGCCAGTCGCTCATGCTTCCTCCGGATGTAGATGCGTTGGAAGCTCCATGTGTCTCGCTCATCAACTTTTCTAGCCTCTCTGTGGCTTTATGATGAGAGTGAAATTTGGTAGAGAGTTCTGCCACCGCTTTTGCTTCATAGATGCTCGCCGACTTCAAAGATGACGAAGATTGTCGCCTTTCGTCGGCCCATTGCTGATTATTTGAGGTCATCTCCTCAAGTAAGGCCATAACGGCATCCGGTGTCTTTGCTAATATAGCTCCATTGGCTGTGGCATCAATTACTTGCTTTGGGCTCGGTTGCAATCCATTGTAGAAGTTATGCACAAGCTCCCATGCTTCAATGTTATGGTAGGGGCATTGGTGTTGAGATCCTTAAAACACTCCTACGCATCATATAAAGACTCTTAAGGGCCTTGCTTGAAGGACATCAAGGTGCTTCGTATCGTCACAGTCTTGGATGGCGGATAGAATTTGTTGACAAATGCTCTCGCTAGCTCATCCCAAGTAGTGAAGATCCCCTCGGCTTGCGACCTTAGCCAATATAAAGCCTTATCACGAAGAGTGAATTGGGAGAGACGCAGTCGAATAGCATCCACTGTCACGCTAAGCATCTGGAAAGTGGCGCACTTTGCCAAGAACATTTGCAAATGGCAGTGCGGGTTCTCTTGAGGATTCCCATGAAATGGGTCTTGTTGCATCAACACTATGAGTCCCGTCTTCAACTCAAAGTCCTTATCGGCCGCCAACTCCGGTATAGCTATAGAAGAGATGGTAGATGTGGTCTTAGGCCGTAGCCTATCCCGGATGGAGACAAGCCTAGCCATACGTTGTGCTCGCTCTTCTGGTGTTTCCGGCGTAGCCATTTGATTTTCCTCTATAGTAGATCTCCTCTCGGTTCTAAGCTTCCTTGTCGTACGCTCGATCTCAGGATCATTTGTCTCCTTGGGAAGCCTTTGATCTCATGTACATGCACAAAAAGATAGAGTCTAGATAGAATTGTTAGCACAATAGAGGAATAAAAAAGTGGAAATAAGAAATAAGAATTAAAAAAGGAAAAATAGCTGGGTAAAGAAAATAAAATACTGTCGCCTCCCCGGCAACGGTGCCAAAAACTTGATCGCTCTCGGATATACACCTGGGAAACAAATGTAGTTTTACCGCAAGCGCACGGTTAAGTGGTAAGCGGGTTATCGAACACGAAAAAGGACTAATGACGGTACTATATCTTAATCACTAAGCTATTGGTGGAAAGGTGATTTGGAAATGGTTTAAGAATGTTGGTGTCACAATCGTTCAATTATCAATTCAATTCAATATAATAAAAGTGTCTAGGGCTAGGGAATCCACACGACGGATTGTCATGCATCCTCGTGAATCGCGAATCTCAATGTTACTGGACTTGGATTGAGGTGAACTAATCGTAACTAAATAGAGAATCAAGCTTATGCTCTCGCGCTATTGCAGGTCTATAGCGACCTAGATTAGAGCACACTCTCGTGCAAACCCTAATCTAAGCCACTAGCATTAAGATCGACATCATCATCCAATCACAACTCAAGCCCACTCTCGTGCAAACTTGAGTTATGATCTAGACTGTGATAGCTCGTATTCGTCCAATCTCTTACAAATGAATATGGGTATAGACTTATAATAAAAATCCTAGCTTTCATCCAATCTCTTGCAAACCAAACCTAGTCAATCTCGATTATAAAACTAAATCGAATATCTAGACCTTCCCATTGATCAGAGCCCAATCTCTTGTAAACTCTAGATCAATGGAAATTCCTAGCCATCCGTAATAAATCAATCACAAGCTAACCTCCTATCAATTCTAGCAACATATCGATTCATTCATCACAAATCTAACATTAAATCCATATGGTTCATCCCTTTGCCCTAGAACAAGAGATCTACTCACAATTCATCGAAACAATAGCAAGATCAATGATAGAAAACATATTGCAATTTAGATCTAGAAGGAAACAATTCATAAAAGAGCAAATATTCAAAAGGAATAGACAAACCAGATCCGAGGTCTTCGATCTCCTTCAATACAAGGCTGAATTCAAATTAGAATCTAAAAACTATTCTAAGGTGAGTCCCTGAAGCTGGAATAAAAACTAGGCTTAAATACATGCACAAAACGTCCAAATAAACCTGACAGAACTACCCCTGCGCAGCACAAAACGTCGAGTAGAGTTCATCACTCGGACGAGTGGACTTCCTACTCGGCCGAGTGGGTCTACTGCTGCGCTCCCCAGAATTCCAGAGAGTTTGGCAAGTTTTTCTTCAGGAAATGTGACCTCACTCGGGCGAGTGGAGTTCTCTACTCGGCCGAGTGGAATTAACCACTCGGGTGAGTACATTGCGGCACTAGGTGACCGGACCCCCGCCGGGCGCGGCTCTTGCGCGCCGGATGTGTGCAATGATGCGAACGGGGGCGTGGGAAATCTAAATATTTGTAACCGCAAGCGCACGGTGTTGTAGTGTGGCTTGGGGGTCGAACACAGGGAGGCGAGGATGTGCTTGTGTCAAAGAGGGTCAAAGTCACCCCATGGGCGAGCTAGCCCAGATCGATTGGTGGGTTGTCACGGTAAAGGAATGCAAGGTATAGAAAATATGAAGGAAAAACCCGAGACTTTGGTTTCGACCCCAACGAGCGACTCTCGCCGACACGGCCAATGGGTAGGATGGCGATCGGAATTAGGGTCTAATGGTGAGACGTTGCATCTGAAAGTGGTACCGGCATCCAATGGGCCCGATATTCCGGTCGGTGCCCAGGATGATACGCCGGACTTTCCGGGTTCGATCAGTGGGCACTCCCGTGTCCATTAACACTGATCGACTCCGGGATCACTAAGCTTGCAACGATAACTCCCAACGTCTCATCCTTCCGCTCCCGCGCGCTAGGATTCGGCGTCTACGCTAAGGGCGTGAGCTATGGCTAGGGAGTCAATCGCCATGTTTATTCCCCCTTGGCCCAACGGTCAAAGGCGGTCTTTTTCCCGCCGATGAAAATAAAACACCCCGCGTAACCGTTAGATTCCTAATCCCTATCGATTTTCTAACCCTATGGACGCATCGGGGAGAGCCCCCGAAAGGGTTTCCGCCAAAATCCCAGATTTGGGAACTACTCACAAATATTCATTAAAAAGCGATCTAAACGAAAATGAACCGTTAAAATCATAATCAGACAATAGAAATGCAATGGTAGTAAAGAAATTAAGATAATACTAAAGTTTTACAAAGATCCGAAAACTTACAAAAACTGGAAAATTACAGCCGTCACAAAATGAAAAAAACAGTAAAAATTAACCAACTCCAGAATCTGGGAAACCTAGGGTTCTATTTATAGAAAATGACATCACCCGATCGGTTGACAAGTCAACCGGTCGGGTGAGCCGCTTCACAAAATTACAGCGCAAAGCGGGGTTTCACCCGGTCAGGATGAACCGGTCTGTTGGATCTTGGATGCGGTCGGTTGGATCTTGATGCCGACCGGTTGGATCTTGGTGCGGACTGGGTGAGGAGACCGGTTGGATCTTCGTGTCTTGGCTGTTGAAATTCAGCTACAGGTGAACCGATCGGGTGAAGGTCACCCGATCGGTTGGCAATCAGCTTCGAATTTCCAGAGACTTTGAGCTTTTGACCCGGTCACTGAACCAACCGGGTGACTTCTCGTGAGCTCCAAGCTGCGTCTGGGTGGTGCACGCGTGCATCACCCGATCGGTTGGAGATGACCAACCGACCGGGAGAGGGGCTGAAAGATGCAATCTTCGTCGTTTGACCCCCTGGATCATGCGTGACTCCTCCCGTTGCTCCGGGGACACATGATATCATCGTTTTATGCCCCAAATGCCAGCAAACTCCTGCAAAACACGGAAAACACGGAAAAGTGAAAGAAAACAAGAAAACACGCGAAAACGAATAAAAGACGGCGGTAAAATACGGAAAAACACAGAAGAAAACGTGCGTAAATATATGAAATATAAATTCACGTCAAAATCCCCCAAGCTGAACTCTTCCTCGTCCTCGAGGAAGACGAGTGTGAGTAGGAGCTCGGAGGGAGAAAATAGAGAGAAAGAGAGAAAAAGAAAACTCTATATCCTAGATCGCCCGTCAGGGCCAACAAAATCAAAAACGACACACCAAGCAAGCAAACGCCAAATCACATCACTAAACCTAGGAATACGAGTCCAAACAAGTGCCTTGGGCCCACGCAGTGAAGCGCGAGTGAGTGTGGTCGTGTGCTATCAGACGGTGTCACTATCTATGATGTGCAATAAAGCTCGATATACACAAACCCAGGAAATGACCCAAATAATCGATTCGAATTGAATAAAGCGGCGAATATATAGTTCAAGCATGCATGAGAATAGAGAGAATCGAAACATATCATGCGTCGGGGACTCCACAACTAGGGTTAAGGGAATCACACCATATAGCCTAGATAATAGCTAAAAAATTTCCTAAGCCAAGTGTTTTCGAAACCGAGGGGGTTGAGATGATGTGGAGAAGAACACTCGGTGCAAATTCTCGCCTTCCCTTTATTCTCGGCAAGTAGGAAAATATTCACACGGGAATTTTTTTGGGTTTTGGGTTTTTGTGACTTTTTTTGGATTTTTGGCTATACAATATTTTTTTCTTTTTTCGTTTCTCTTCTTTTTGGGTTTTTCTTTTCTTTTCTCCTTTTTATGGATTTTTGGGGTTTTTTGGCTATACACATGTGTACTCTCCCAAGTGGGAGAACGGTACACGGCGAGGGGATTTGCACCAAGTAAAACAAAAAAGAAGTCGGAATCTAAACACTTGGGCAAAGGAAACTATTCTCGCTAAATAGAGCATGGGCTAAATGGGTTATCCTAGTCCTTAATTGTGGAATCCCGACACATGCGAAATGAAGCGTACGATATATATAGCATGCAGAAGAAGCAGACATTAGAAATAAGTACCGCATATTCATATCGAAACATGGTAATCTAGGGGTCATTCCTGGATAGGTATATAAAGTAAATCATAAAGTAGAAGCACACCACACGGCTAGGCACGACACACGACTCACAAAAAAGCTAAGTGGACCCACGATGCGTGAAATGCAGGGGACTCGATATCCTAGGGTTAGTGAGTGTGATTATCGATGCTATGCTAGGTGTGTGCGATTTCGTGGCAGTTCATCATAGGGTTCATCTCTAGGAGAAAGAGATAAAAAGAAGAAAAGAAAAATTAAAAACACGATGAAAATGACACAAAAACAAAAAAGAAAGACTCAACTGACGCACAAAGTGCGACACTCCCCCAAGCTGAAGCTTGCATTGCCCTCAATGCAATAAGAGTGAGTACGGGAGGGCAATGAAAATGGGGGGGAATACGCACCGACACAAAAAGAAATGAAAAACACAGATACGAAACTGAAAATAAAGAAAAATCAAAATCAAACCACACGACACGAAAATAGAAAAAGAAAGAAAAAGAAAAATGAACAGACTCCACGACACGACACGACACGATCAAAGCACACGACATGACACGACAAAAAGTAAAACAAGCACGCACACAGAAAGAAAATAAAACACGACGACACAGCAAAATAGACTTCCCCCAAGCTAGACATGACAATGCTAGCAATGAAATATGAACGTGAAAGTGCAGAAATATGCAAGGGGGGTCAGAAAAAAAACAAAGTGAAATCAAAAATCAGGAGAAGGCGAATCCTCGCCCTCCTCGGAAGAGGGTGTGGATGGGTGGGTGGGGGAGACAGGGGGTGTGTGGAGAAGCAGGGAAAGAGGTGGAGGAATAGGTGCAGTTGTGGTGTGAACGATGGGAGGAGTGTCGGTGGAGGTGGGTGGTGGTGGAAGGATGGCGATCAAGGCGGTGGTGAAAGGAATAGAAATGGGGGGAGAAGATGTGATGGTGACGGTAGTGGGTGGAGGTGGGAGAGATTTGGAGCGCACCGGCAATTTCCTGCGGCGCACATATGATGTGACGGTGGAGGAGGTAGAAGGTGGTGTGGGTGCGACAGAAGTGGTTGTGAGAGGAGAAGTGGATACCTGGATGGGAATAGATGTGGGTGGGGGAGATGATCGCCTAGGTGGGGATGGGGGAGGTGGGGATGGGTGGGATGGTGGAGGAGAAGAATGTAATGGGGGAGGTGATGTAAGTGGGGATGTGTGGGAGGGTGGAGGAGAAGATCGTCGAGGTGGTGAAGGTGGAGGTGGTCCGTGGATGTGAGTGAGAAGGCGAAGAATGGCGGCCACGTTCCTCTCAAGTGCGAGTAAGCGTGGGTGAGTGAGAAAGGAGGAAGGTGATTGGTCCGAGGGGCAAAGGACATGGCAAGATCACGGAGGGCTGTGACCTCCCTCTCTAGAGCAAGACGGGCAGAGACCTAGCGGCGACCAAAGGAAGTGGACTGACGCGAGGCAGAAGTGGTGCTGGCAGGTGATGTGGAAGTAGTGCCGGTGGCAGTGGTCATGCCGGCACTGGACACGAGGCCAGAGATGGCCGCAAAAAGGTGCTCAGAAGTGATGTGGCCAGGAGCAGAAACAGGGTGACTCGGGCCAGCCCCAATATCTCTCCGGGACGTAGGAATATCCTGCACGCCTAAGTGGGCGGCAGGGGAAGGTGGTCTACGTGCGTCCGCGGGAAGGAAAGGAAGGCGCAACCCCTCAAAGAACTCAGGGTCGGGCGGAAAAGTCCAATCTCCCCTAAGAGCAATAGTCATGCGAGCAGGGTTGGGGAGAATGGTGTAGGGGCGAGGGGGATGGCCGTAATTGAATTCGAAGCGACCGTCGGGGCGGGGCTTAATCATAAGAATGTGCCGCAGGACGTCAAGATTTAGACGTGAGGGTCCTGCGGCGATGGGAAGACCACGGGGGATATGGATATTAAACGGGGGGTAAGAAGCAATAATAGTGATAATGCCCCCACAACAGATCTTGCCCTTCCCGGCCCTGCTAATCTCGAGAAGCTTGTAAACAAGCCAATCGTCGGCATGGACAGGGACAGTCGGGGCCCTAAAGCTAATCCCATCATCGTCAGGCACAAAAGGGAAGTCATGGCCCAAAGAATGAAAAGATCAGGTATAGTCACGGTGCCTGACTCATCCCGCGGGAAAAATGTGGAGGATATGATCCTATGGGCCAGACAGAATATAGGATGGATGATAGAGGAGGCCTTGGCCTTACCCCGGGGATAGCGACCTAGTAGGGTGAGGGTGAACCAAAATTTATCGACGTCAAATTCTGGGGGGTATCCGTAGTGCCAGATAGCGTCATTCCCTAGAATAGGGAAACCAAATATACGATTGATGGTATCCAGGTTGGTGCGTATAGCTTGGTTACGCACCCGGAAAGTCACAGTCGACCCCGACTAACAAACGAGGGAGGAAAGGAATTCTAGGGTGAGTGACGGGTAGGATACCGCAGAGGCATTCAGGAAGCCTAACCAACCAAGGTTAGCGAAAAGAGTCTCGACCTCGGTGAAGACACCGAGGTCGACGAGTGATTGGGTGTGGACAAACTTGGTTGATAAATGCCCTCGAGCATCTAGTCTGTGGTAGAAATATTTCTGCTCTTGGTTCCTAAATAGGTACCCATGCGGGCCCAACATGGGGTCCACAGGGGGAATGATAGGTGCGGGAGGGGCAAGTGTCAGTTCGCGTGTGTGGGGAGGAGGACGTGTTTGTTTACGTCTCTTACGAGACGGTTCCTCCTCCCGCATGATACTCTTCCCCTTATCTCTCTCCCGGGCCATGTGCGTGTGTGGGTGATGCAAATGAGTGCAAAATACTATTAAAGCACACACACACACACGAGTGACCAAGAAAATTAAATATCTAGGGTAAAAATCGAAATCTGAGAAGTGGAGCGAAGTTACCCCGTAGAAATCTGAGCTCCTCGCTTGTAGATGACCCAATGCCGTGCAATGGGAGAAGTGTGGAGCCGCGGCGTTCTTCTTCAGCAAAAATTCGAAAGTGGGGGTTGGTATTGGGAATTAGGGCTAAAGAAATGAGAAATAGGAGAGGGAAAGAGAGAAATAAATGGTGAGATGCAAGGGGGAGGTGGAGAGAGAGGTTAATGGAGGATTTGAGGTTGTAGGAGAGGGGTTTTTGACAGTACGGTGGTTGGAGGAGACGAAACGACGGCGAAACAGCGAGATCGGACGAGGGTTTGTGAAAGGGTGGGTCGGGGGTTATTTATAGGTTTTAAGTCGAACCGGTCGGGTGAGTTTTCACCCGATCGGTTGACTCTAGGTCGAGATGCTGAAGAAATGCTACAGGCGACCCGATCGGTAGATAACTCAACCGATCGGTTCGCCGCTCCAGACATTTTCCCGAGAACTCAGAGTTTTTCACCCGGTCCCTCAACCGGTCTCGCTTTTTGTCACCCGGTCGGTTGATGAATTCTGAAATTTTCCCGAGAGTTTCCCCAGGTCACCCGGTCTGTTCTTTCTCCACCCGGTCGGTTCATTTGGTACCAGACACGGCTGTTAGCTGATACATCCCAACCGATCGGGTGAGTTATCACCCGGTCGGTTGGGGCCTTGTTTTCTGCAAAAACCCAAAAATCGCCTAAGTTTCACGACAGAAGTTCTTACGGCCGGATTTATTTATAAAAATGGATAAAATAAAGTTGAAAAAGTCCTAAAAATGTAAGTAAAAGTTCAGAGCATGGGTTGCCTCCCATGAAGCGCTTTTGTTTAACGTCGTTTAGCTCGACGCCCGTTGATGATGTTCATGGTGGGCGATCCGGGTGATGCCCAAATCCGGCATCTCTTCAGCTCCAGATGTTGTGGCTATTGGTCTAGTCGGCAGCTGTAAAAAGATTTGCTTGACTACCCTCCCTTTGTCGACAGGATCCGGGGGCTTCTCCCTTAAATTGGCATCCACCGCCATCTTTTTCAGGATCCGGACCTCATCGCTGGTGAGGTCCATGGGTTCTTTCCCTTTTCTCCTCGTAGGAGGAGACTTAGGAAATCCGGGAGGGATCACATGTCGCGCGACCGCCTCATTGGCAACTTCAATCTTTGGGGAGCCAACTTGCTCTCCAAGGTCCCCCAAGCTATCGGGGGGATCCCTCGAGAGCACTTCCCAGGCACTTGTTTCAACAGCTCTATCTTCTTCATTCTCCAGCATATTGATAATAGGATCATCCGGGGGATTTGGATGCTTCATCGACAAGCCTAAGTCAAATTCGACTCTTTCTTGGCCCACATTAAGGGAAAGCTTCCCATTCTTCACATCTATCAACACTCCGGCGGTTGCCATAAAGGGTCGTCCAAGAATAATTGGTGTATGCTTGTCTTCCGGCATGTCCATCACCACAAAATCAACCGGTACATGTACTCCTTTCACATCGACGGGGAGGTCGTCCACTACTCCCACCAGATACTTGACCGAACGGTCAGCAAGTTGTAATGTCATGCCGGTGGGCTCTAAGTCTCCCATCCCTATTCTCTTGTACAGCGATAGGGGAATTAAGCTGACGCTCGCTCCTAGATCGACGAGTGCCCTCTGGATTTGCACTTCCCCAATAGAGCAAGGGATGGAGAAACTTCCGGGGTCCTTGAGCTTGGGCGGATTTGCGCGCTGAATAAGTGCGCTGCACTCCGCCGTTAACACGACCTTCTCTTTTCTAGATCCCCGTGTCACCAAGTCTTTCAGAAATTAGGCATATGAGGGGATTGTCTCGATGGCCTCGAGGAAGGGGATTTGCAAGCTCATATCTTTAACCATGGCAAAGAATTTGACATACTTCTCATCGATTTTGGCTTTGGCAAGCCGTTGTGGGTTGAACACTCTTAGGTTCCCTTCCTCATCCTTCTTCTTCTCCTCTCTATGAACTCCCTCTGGAGTAGTTGGCTTTGGTGATGAAGCACCGTCATCATTAAATTTCTCAGTTGGTCGTTCCACGACCAACGGTGCTTCCGGTCCTTTGGGAGGCTCTCTCGTAGGTATTTGAGTTCCACTCCTCAAGACGATGGCGGACACGTTCTCATGCTCATGTGTGAGCGCCAAGGTCCGATTTACCCCCCTCGGGTTCACCTCAGGCTGTGGCGGTAAAAGATTCTGCGGTCTCTGAAGGTTTGCCACTTGCAACCCCAGTTGGGTTACCTAATCAGTGAGGACTCTTTGTCCCATCTCCAGCTTCAGATTTATTTTCTCCTGATTGGCGATGTATTGAGTCAGGAGGGACTCAACCGGAGAAATGGCCATCTGCTGGCCGTATTGCTGCTGGGTGGGCTGCTGATTTCTAGGTGCATACTGTTGATACTGTTGTGTGGTTGTTGCTGCTGATATTGCTGCTGCTGAAACTGCTGCTGGGGCATAGCCGGCTGATATATCTGCTGTTGTTGCTGAGCCGGCTGTTGGTAAGGCGCCCGGTAACTAAGGTTTTGTCACGCCCCGCTTCCCATTATACTTGGGGCGAGGACGCGAGCGGGCCCGCTTAGGTTGGAGCGGTGAAGCTCGAACCCAATAAGCGTCTGTGAAAACACCTTTCGCAGGAACTTGCATGCAACTCAGAACAATAGAAATATTAAAGCCAACATCCAGATAAAGTACACAATAATAAAAGGGCCCCAAGCATGGCCTACAACGATAGCGATACAAATAAAGTGGGTACACACCCTACAAACAACAGCGGTGAAAAGTAAATAGCTGCATCGGTGATAATCAGCACTAGTCCACGGTAGGGTGGACTTCAGTATCAGCAGAATCCTGGTCTATTGGATCACTCTGATCCAGCAACTCGTCCTCCAAATAACCTGTCTCGTAACCTGACATACATTCAAACAACATGAATGTATGTCAGCAAGGGTCTGCAAGTAGATGTCAGACGACCCAAGGCAAGATATATATAACAAGTTATATATATGGCAGTTTTACAGCAGTTAAAGGAATTTACACTAGCACGAATTTCAATGAACTGAAGCAGTTAAAACATTTAAGAAGCAGTTAAAGCAGTAAGTTTCATTAGCATGGTAGTTCAGTAATAAAAATTGACATGGCAGTTGAGTAATGTAACATCAGTCTGTAATTAACTTCCATTTTCAATTATTTAACTGTGTGTGCAAGTCCGTGACTAAGATTCCCGCCGTTAGACGAATAGTAAATAAATACACCTTCAAGTGCCCCCGAAGGCGATCCGTTTACTACCGGCTAGTGCCCGGGAACCAACCCCACCCATGTGTATTTCCTGAATCACGTGCCAGGATGCTAATCCGTCATATACTGAAACACGAGTCCAGACTAGTCGCATGTGACGTAATCACATGTGACCGACGAGATTAACTAATAGCCAACGGCAGTAACATCGGTAGCCAACGGCAACTGGTAGCCAACGGCATGTAACATTGGTAGCCAACGGCATGTAACATCGGTAGCCAACGGCATTTAATTACGGGAGCCAACGGCATTTAACTACGGGAGCCAACGGCATTTAACTACGGGAGCCAACGGCATTTAACTTGCTATAAGTATCAACAGTTCTAAAATTAACCATACATGTCCAGAAACATTACTATTCACAACGTGTGTTTCATTTTGATTGTTTAGGGATCCACACACACGCACACGAGTTTAACTCTAGCATTTCTAAAAAAAGTGTGTTTGTGTCAGCAATTCAGTGTACAACAACAGATATCATAAAATCATAAAATAACTGCACGCTTGCCTGACTGGGACAGTTTAGGTTGTCCGAGTAACGGTAGGAAGGTTCGCGACGTATCTGCGTCATTAAATAATAACATTTATTGTAGTTAGTAAAAGTGCCGAAAATGAGAATTAACGAATTTGATCAGAAAGTTAGTTATTCTTTTTATAGTTCTAAAATTAAGATAAGTCAAATTATATGCCGTTGGGTTGTTTTGATGGGTACTGCGTAATGGTGATACTGGCTCTCCGTTTTGATTAACCAGGTTAACGAATTATATTTATTGCGAGTTAAGCACATATTAAACTAACCCCGAATTGGGTTCATCTAATTTTACGGGGTTCACTGATTAGGGTGGCAGTTATATTAACGGTATATCAAATAGTGCACCTACTGCCACTAACTAAGTTTAACTTGGGTTAAAAATAACATGTTACTGTGAAATCATTGTTAAAATCACCTTAACTTAATTTAGATTTATTATAACAAGAGAAATAAGTTATAACAGGAAGTTATAACAGGAAGTAAGTTATAATGTTATAACTTCTGGGTGTGACAGTATAATAATGACCTTAAATTATTCCCAGGTCACATACTAAATAATTACCTAACATCTGCCGATACACAGCCATAAACATGTTGTAACTTCATATTATTTTAGCCTCTTTCTCTCTCTCTTATAACTCTTTCTCTTTCTATTCTTTAATACTAGGCTGTTACCCTATCCTTTTATTATTCATTCAACCTCCTGTTCTTTGTCTCCCTCTCTTCTGTTCTTTTTTTTTCCTTTTGAATTCAACCCCACACACACACGCAATGGAGAGAAAAGAGGATAACTCACGGCGCAAGAGAGACGGAGGCCGACGGCTATGGGGATTCCGGCGGGCGGCGGCGCGGCGGGCGGGTGGCCGGCGGCGGCGGGCGGCGCAGGTGGCCGGCGGCGCGGCTAGGGCTGGGCTGAGTTACGGCCAAAGAGAGGGGAGAAAGAGGAAGGAAGAGGAGGAAGAAGATGTGGGGTTTGAATAGTTTGAATCTAAAGTATTTCAGATCTGGGTTGTTGGTTTGAAGTTTGTTCTTGGGGTTTGAATCTGAAATTTTGGGTTTTAGATTTTGATTTCTATGTTGTAATGAATCTGAAGTTTCTTTGAATCTGAAACAATTTCAGATCTGAGTTTGTTTTTGGGAAAGAGATTTGTTTTGAAAATGGATTGGGGAAGATGGTGAATTTGGGGAGGATGGCTAGAAAGATTGATGAACAGATTTGAAAGCTAATTTGGTGGTGGAATTTGTTCTTGGTTTGAGAAATTGAAAGAGGGTTTGCAGGTGAAATGTTTGCAGGTTTCAAGATGGCTTGCAGATGGAATTTTATCAGAGAAGGAGACGTAGCTAAACTGCCTAAGGAGAAAAACGCAGGGAACAAATTAAATTCGATTAGGTGTGGGATTAAGACAGTTTTAAATGGTGTTTGTTGACAAACGAGGGAAGAATGCATCTGACCAAGCACGTTTCCCTTATCATTCAAATAAAGATTGCCGGTTTGGGATTAGGGCAATTAAATGAGATTTGTTGACCCTGTGCAAGCAAAAATGAATCTGCCTACGAATTGGTTTACTCCCTAACACAAGATTTAAAAGTGAATGTTTAAGCTTAATAAAGTGTTTATGGTAATTATTAAACTCAACATAAGTGATTAAGAAAAACAACAATAGTAATTAGTAAATATGACAAAAATAATTAGCAAAACAATTAAATTAGAGTTTTTAATTTAAACGTGATGATTAATCAACGACGATACGGTAAATACAGAAATACAGAGTTGCACACGCGTAACAAGAAACGCACGGACGAAAAGTCAACCAGACGACTGAGGGAAAAAAATAATACCGGTACACGCGAACTAAAGCACGGCTAAAAATACCGGCCGTTACATTCTACCCACCTTAAGAAAATTCCGTCCTCGGAATTTTATCAACTAAGAAGCAGGAAACAAATATGGATAACGCTCGCGCATCTCATCTTCCCGCTCCCAGGTAGATTCTCCTGGCGAGTCGCGACGCCACATCACTCTTACTAGATCAACAGTCTTGGTCCTGAAGACTTTCTGACGTCGATCTAAGATCTCCAGTGGTTGCTGTTCGTACGTCAAATCTGGGCGAACTGTGATCTCTGAGTAGTCCACAGCGTGTGAGGGGTCGCTAATATAACGACGCAGCTGGGACACATGAAAGACGTCATGTACTCCCACTAATGACGGTGGTAGTGCTAAGCGATAAGCTACCTCTCCAACTCGCTCTAGCACATCGAAAGGTCCAATATATCTCGGACTAAGCTTACCTCGCTTCCCAAATCGAATCACTCCTCGATTCGGGGAGATCTTTAGGAACACGTGATCTCCTGGCTGAAACTCCAGAGGACACCGTTTAGCATCTGCCCAATGCTTATAACGGTCCTGAGCGATCCGAAGCTTGTCTCTGATATCACGCACAACATCCACAGCCTCAACTATCATCTCTGGTCCCAATAACTCTCTATCACCAACGTCATCCCAACTCAGCGGGGATCGACATTTCCTTCCATAGAGAGCAGCAAATGGCGCCATGCCAATGCTCGCCTGGTAGCTGTTGTTGTAGGAGAACTCCACCAGATGCAGATGATCCTCCCACGAACCCTTGAGATCCAACATGCAAGCTCTCAACATGTCCTCCAATATCTGGATAGTGCGCTCCGACTATCCGTCAGTTTGCGGGTGATACGCAGTACTGAATTTCAGACTGGTACCCAGATTAGTCTGCAAACTCTTCCAGAATTGAGATGTGAATCTCGTGTCTCGGTCTGAGACGATACTCACAGGAACTCCATGTAATCGCACAATCTCCTGCACGATTATCGTTCACATCACGACGTATACTAGAAAGAAGTTATAAAGGTATAAGAAAGATATTTACCTCCATATACTTCTTCGCAAGTATCTCCGTAGCTTGTCCTACTCAGAAAGGTATGAAATGCGCAGACTTGGTTAATCGATCAACGATAACCCAAATCGCATCATTCTGCTTGGTGCTCCGAGGTAGTCCAGTTACGAAATCCATGGTGATGTGCTGCCACTTCCACTCTGGAATCGGTAGAGGTTGAAGTAATCCGGCAATGCGATGGTGTTCAGCCTTCACCTGCTGACACACAAGACATTTGGCGATGCTACGAGCTACGCTCCTCTTCATACCGTGCCACCAAAAATTCAGACAGAGATCCTTGTACATCTTGGTACCGCCAGGATGAATGGAATAGGGTGAGCTATGAGCTTCATTCATCAGCTCATCTCTGATATCTCCAGAAGGTACGCAGATCCTACTGCCGTATCTCAAGGAACCATCCTCATGAATGATAAAATCCGTCCGAAGTCCAGCTTCAACTTGTACTCGAATCTTCTGCAGTTTAGCATCTCCAGACTGTGCAGCTTTGATCCGATCCACTATCGTAGACTGAATCTGCATATTCATCAACGATGATGTGACTCCAGGTAACACAACCTCTGTGTTCATCTCACATAGATCCTGTTGTAACCTCCACTGAACTGTGAGAGTCATAACCGCTGGAAGTCTGCTCAAAGCGTCAGGTACAACATTAACCTTTCCTGGATGATACTGAAGGTCGATGTCGTAATCAGCCATCAGTTCTAACCACCTGCGCTGTCTCATATTTAACTCCTTCTGGGTAAAAATATATTTCAAACTTTTGTGATCTGTGAAAATCTTCACTTTCTCACTCAGTAAGAAATGTCTCCAAATCTTCAAAGCGAAGATAACAGCGGCTAACTCCAAGTCGTGAGTCGGGTAATTCTTCTCGTGAATCTTCAATTGCCGAGAAGCATACGCGACTACATGACCGTGCTGATGTAGAACACATCCAAGACCTTTGCCCGAGGCATCGCAAAAGATCTCGAATCCTCCAGTCCTATCTGGTATAGCCAGAACTGGTGCAGATGTCAACTTTTCCTTCAAAGTCCCAAATGCTTCCTCGCAAGTGTCTGACCAAACATACTTGACGTCCTTCCTCGTCAGTCGAGTCATGGGCTCTGCTATCCTCGAGAAATCCTGAATGAATCGACGGTAGTATCCCGCCAATCCTAGGAAACTCCGGATATCTGATGCTGACCGAGGGGTTGGCCAATTCTTGACTGATGTAACCTTCTCTGGGTCAACTGAGATACCTTCGCCTGATACCACATGTCCAAGAAATGCAATCCGGTCCAACCAGAACTCGCACTTGATGTACTTGGCATACAACTGATGACGGCGAAGCGTCTCCAAAACCATCCGTAGATGCCTGGCATGCTCTTCCTCGCTCTTCGAATAGACCAATATGTCATCAATGAATATCACTACGAATTTATCCAGAAAATCATAGAATATAAGATTCATGAGATTCATGAAAATTGCAGGAGCATTGGTCACACCGAATGGCATGACAACGAACTCGTAGTGTCCATATTTGGTCCGAAAAGCTGTCTTGTAGACATCCTCATTCTTGACCTTCAACTGATGATATCCACTCCTGAGGTCCAACTTCGAGAATACTTGTGATCCACCGAGTTGATCGAAGATGTCATCTATGCGAGGTAATGGGTACTTATTCTTCACAGTGACATTGTTCAGCTCCCGATAATCCACGCACATTCTTCTCGATCCGTCCTTCTTCTTGACCAGCAATACAGGTGCACCCCAGGGAGACACACTTGGATGGATGAATCCTTTCTACAACAGATCATCCAACTGCTTCCGTAGCTCTTCAAGTTCTGCTGGAGCCATACGGTAAGGCGCTTTCGAGATTGGTTGAGTATTTGGCATCAGATCAATACTGAACTCCAAGGCTCGATCAGGCGGCAATCCAGAAATATCTTCTGGAAATACATCTTCGAAGTCTCGAACCACTGCAGGCTTCTCCGGTTCGACTTGTATAGATGCGAGGATCACTTCGTTCGGCTGAGCCTGAAATCTGATAGGCTCGAGCGAACGACTACCACTAATGAACTCGAACACCGGATGGTCTGGAATTTCAAATACTACTTTCTTCTTGTGACAGTCGATAGTAGCATAGAAAGTCCCTAACCAGTCCATGCCGAGAATAGCATCAAAGTTGGGTGTGTCCAAGACTATGAAGTCTGCATAAAGTTCATGTCCGCAAATCACTAAGGGGCAGGATTTGCATCCCAAAGTAACACTCACTACGCCACCTCCGGTTGTGATATTCCATCTCTTGGGAAGTGGGTAAGTAGGGATCGAGTGTTTATCTACAAACTTCTGGGATATAACACACAGGGAAGCTCCGGAATCAAATAAAGTCAGAGCTGGGTGGGAGGCCGCTAAGATAATACCTAAGACGAAAATAATATACTTAGCAAGAGAACCTAACTAACAAGCATTAATATCTGGTAAAAGATAAATGCTAGGTATAAATGTTACCTGTGATCACGTCATCCTCAGCCTCAGCTTCTGCGGCTGTCATCGTGAACGCCTGGCGCTTCGGCTGATGGACCTGCTGATAAGCTCGATCCTGAGGGATCAGAGGTGGTCCACGCTGAGCAGGTCCGAGTGCTCCTCGCTGAACAGGTGCAGGCACTGCACGCTGAACAGGTGCAGGTACTCCAGTGGGTGGTCGACGGTCCTTACCGTGAGGGCAGTCCCTCGCAGCATGTGCGGGTGATCCGCATACCAGACATTGGTTCAGCATCCTCCTGCAATCTTTCTTCTGGTGTCCAGTCCTGCCGCAGAAGTAGCAAGTCAAATGCGATCGATCGGTAGAAGTGGATGGCCTCTTAAATGGTGTGGTCTGCGGAGGTCGGAAGTTTCCTCTAGGCACCATCCTAGGCGGCTCCATGGGCCGCTTGCCTCCTCCAGTTGAAGGTCCCTCGGGGAGTTTCTCTACAAGCTCATGTTCACGTGCACAATCCAGAACATCCTGAAGTGTCGTCGGTCTCGCCGAGGTCATCGAGGCTTGAACCTTGCGATTCAGGCCCTTGCGAAACTGAAATGCACAATCTTCAGGGTCTTCTACCATATGAGGTGCAAAACGGCTAAGCATGGCAAACTCAGCCTCATACTCATCCACAGTCATATCTCCTTGGACCAAGTTAGCGAAACGTTGTTAAAGCTCTCTCTTGGCTGCCTTGGGAAAGTATTTAGCATCGAACCTTTCCCTAAACATACCCCAAGAGATCGGTCTGATCAGACGTTTCTCCTCCAGTTGCCACCAGCTCCTGGCATTGTCGGTCAGTTGTAGTTTTGCCACGTAAACCCATCCAGCCTGTGGGATACGTGCAGCACTCAGCTTATCTTCGGTCGCTTGAACCCATTCATCAGCTCCTAGAGGCCCTTCTTTTCTAGAGAAGCTCTTGGGCTGCAATTCATGGAATTGTCTAACTCCTGGTTCAGCTCGAGGGGGTGGCGGTGGTGCATTCTGAGCAGGTTGCTGTCCTTGTTGAATCAGATGTTGCTGGACTTCCAGCATTCCCCTGATAACTCCGAGGACTACATTGATATCAGCACTTCCGTTAGCTGCATTATCGGTCCCATTTCCATTTCTGGTGTGGTGTCCTCCTGCCATGCTGAGAAACGAACTTGGTTAAGTTGTGTACGAGATAAATCTAGCCGTTTTTGGCCATTGATAGTATTTCCATTGTACTGAAGTTTCGCTAATGCAAGACCTGCATGGGCCACCAAAAAAACATGTCACGCCCCGCTTCCCATTATACTTGGGGCGAGGACGTGAGCGGGCCCGCTTAGGTTGGAGCGGTGAAGCTCGAACCCAATAAGCGTCTGTGAAAACACCTTTCGCAGGAACTTGCATGCAACTCAGAACAATAGAAATATTAAAGCCAACATCCAGATAAAGTACACAATAATAAAAGGGCCCCAAGCATGGCCTACAACGATAGCGATACAGATAAAGTGGGTACACACCCTACAAACAACAGCGGTGAAAAGTAAATAGCTGCAGCGGTGATAATCAGCACTAGTCCACGGTAGGGTGGACTTCAGGATCAGCAGAATCCTGGTCTATTGGATCACTCTGATCCAGCAACTCGTCCTCCAAATAACCTGTCTCGTAACCTGACATACATTCAAACAACATGAATGTATGTCAGCAAGGGTCTGCAAGTAGATGTCAGACGACCCAAGGCAAGATATATATAATAAGTTATATATATGGCAGTTTTACAGCAATTAAAGGAATTTACACTAGCACGAATTTCAATGAACTGAAGCAGTTAAAACATTTATGAAGCAGTTAAAGCAGTAAGTTTCATTAGCATGGTAGTTCAGTAATAAAAATTGACATGGCAGTTGAATAATGTAACATCAGTCTGTAATTAACTTCCATTTTCAATTATTTAACTGTGTGTGCAAGTCCGTGACTAAGATTCCCGCCGTTAGACGAATAGTAAATAAATACACCTTCAAGTGCCCCCGAAGGCGATCCGTTTACTACCGGCTAGTGCCCGGGAACCAACCCCACCCATGTGTATTTCCTGAATCACGTGCCAGGATGCTAATCTGTCATATACTGAAACACGAGTCCAGACTAGTCGCATGTGACGTAATTACATGTGACCGACGAGATTAACTAATAGCCAACGACAGTAACATCGGTAGCCAACGGCAACTTGTAGCCAACGACATGTAACATCGGTAGCCAACGGCATGTAACATCGGAAGCCAACGGCATTTAACTACGGGAGCCAACGACATTTAACTACGGGAGCCAACGGCATTTAACTACGGGAGCCAACGACATTTAACTTGCTATAAGTATCAACAGTTCTAAAATTAACCATACATGTCCAGAAACATTACTATTCACAACGTGTGTTTCATTTTGATTGTTTAGGGATCCACACACACGCACACGAGTTTAACTCTAGCATTTCTAAAAAAAGTGTGTTTGTGTCAGCAATTCAGTGTACAACAACAGATAGCACAAAATCATAAAATAACTGCACGCTTGCCTGACTGGGACAGTTTAGGTTTTCCGAGTAACGGTAGGAAGGTTCGCGACGTATCTGCGTCATTAAATAATAACATTTATTGTAATTAGTAAAAGTGCCGAAAATGAGAATTAACGAATTTGATCAGAAAGTTAGTTATTCTTTTTATAGTTCTAAAATTAAGATAAGTCAAATTATATGCCGTTGGGTTGTTTTGATGGGTACTGCGTAATGGTGATACTGGTTCTCCGTTTTGATTAACCAGGTTAACGAATTATATTTATTGCGAGTTAAGCACATATTAAACTAACCCCGAATTGGGTTCATCTAATTTTACGGGGTTCACTGATTAGGGTGGCGGTTATATTAACGGTATATCAAATAGTGCACCTACTGCCACTAACTAAGTTTAACTTGGGTTAAAAATAACATGTTACTGTGAAATCATTGTTAAAATCACCTTAACTTAATTTAGATTTATTATAACAAGAGAAATAAGTTATAACAGGAAGTTATAACAGGAAGTAAGTTATAATGTTATAACTTCTGGGTGTGACAGTATAATAATGACCTTAAATTATTCCCAGGTCACATACTAAATAATTACCTAACATCTGCCGATACACAGCCATAAACATGTTGTAACTTCATATTATTTTAGCCTCTTTCTCTCTCTCTTATAACTCTTTCTCTTTCTATTCTTTAATACTAGGCTGTTACCCTATCCTTTTATTATTCATTCAACCTCCTGTTCTTTATCTCCCTCTCTTCTGTTCTTTTTTTTTCCTTTTGAATTCAACCCCACACACACACGCAATGGAGAGAAAAGAGGATAACTCACGGCGCAAGAGAAACGGAGGCCGGCGGCTATGGGGATTCCGGCAGGCGGCGGCGCGGCGGGCGGGTGGCCGGCGGCGGCGGGCGGCGCAGGTGGCCGGCGGCGCGGCTAGGGCTGGGCTGAGTTGCGGCCAAGGAGAGGGGAGAAAGAGGAAGGAAGAGGAGGAAGAAGATGTGGGGTTTGAATAGTTTGAATCTAAAGTATTTCAGATCTGGGTTGTTGGTTTGAAGTTTGTTCTTGGGGTTTGAATCTGAAATTTTGGGTTTTAGATTTTGATTTCTATGTTGTAATGAATCTGAAGTTTCTTTGAATCTGAAACAATTTCAGATCTGAGTTTGTTTTTGGGAAAGAGATTTGTTTTGAAAATGGATTGGGGAAGATGGTGAATTTGGGGAGGATGGCTAGAAAGATTGATGAACAGATTTGAGAGCTAATTTGGTGGTGGAATTTGTTCTTGGTTTGAGAAATTGAAAGAGGGTTTGCAGGTGAAATGTTTGCAGGTTTCAAGATGGCTTGCAGATGGAATTTTATCAGAGAAGGAGACGTAGCTAAACTGCCTAAGGAGAAAAACACAGGGAACAAATTAAATTCGATTAGGTGTGGGATTAAGACAGTTTTAAATGGTGTTTATTGACAAACGAGGGAAGAATGCATCTGACCAAGCACGTTTCCCTTATCATTCAAATAAAGATTACCGGTTTGGGATTAGGGCAATTAAATGAGATTTGTTGACCCTGTGCAAGCAAAAATGAATCTGCCTACGAATTGGTTTACTCCCTAACACAAGATTTAAAAGTGATTGTTTAAGCTTAATAAAGTGTTTATGGTAATTATTAAACTCAACATAAGTGATTAAGAAAAAAAACAATAGTAATTAGTAAATATGACAAAAATAATTAGCAAAACAATTAAATTAGAGTTTTTAATTTAAACGTGATGATTAATCAACGGCGATACGGTAAATACAGAAATACATAGTTGCACACGCGTAACAAGAAACGCACGGCCGAAAAGTCAACCAGACGACTGAGGGAAAAAAATAATACCGGTACACACGAACTAAAGCACTGCTAAAAATACCGGCCGTTACAGGTTCGGATGATTTCGGTTGTTGGGATAGTAGGCCGTGTTTGAGTTGGTTCGTGGTGGAAATGGCGCATTCCCCGTAGGATTGTAAAACAATGCGCTCGCCTGATCCAACGGTTGTGAAATGTCACCACCGTCGAACTCTCCAAAAACTTCGGATTCCACCGCAGCAATCTGTTGTGTACCGGCGCCACCGGCGCCTACCATCAATGCGGAGATCTGGGTTGACAGCAAGTCAAACTTGCTTGACAATTTGTCGACGTCTTCGACTCTATGGATGCCCCCAGATCTTGGTGTGGCTCTCTCGTCACACCACCGTTCATTGTTGGATGCCATATTTTCCAAAATTTGTCCGGCATCTTTTTCGCTTCTTGACATGAAGGACCCTCCAGCCGCGGCGTCCATGGAAGATTTTAAATCGTCCCTTAGCCCATTATAAAACAGATTTATAATCTGCCACTTGGGGAGCTCATTGTGGGGACATCTTCTCTGCATCTCCTTATATCTTGTCCAAGCCTCATGCAAGGACTCGTGGCTGGCCTGGGAGAAGGAGGAGATCTCACTCCTCAGCTTCATGGTCTTCCCCGGGGGAAAGAACTTCGTCAGGAAAGCATTTGAGAGCTTCTCCCAGGTGTTGAATGTATTTGGGTCCTTCCCCCTAAGCCACAGCTTGGCTTTATCTCGCAAGGAGAAGGAGAACAGCTTCAGTCGGATCGCCTCAATTGGAACACCGTTTATCCGGAAGGTGTCATATTTCTCCAAGAAGGAGTCTAAATGCTCAATCGGGCTCTCCATGGGTGCACCCGAAAATTGATCCTGCTGGATCCATGTCACCAAAGATGCCTTAAGCTCGAAGCTTTGGGCCGTAATAGCTGGAGGACGGATGGCAGAGGTGGACTCGATGGAAGGCATCGAGTACTCCAACAGGGACTTGTGAGGCGGGGTGTTCTCCCCCATGGCTTCAAGATCCTCTCTTCTTTTCTTCTCGGCGGCCAAACGCCATAGGGTGGCGTTTATCTCTGGATCAACGGGGATCAATTCGTCGAGACTTCTTGAACTCCTGCGCATGAAAAACAACAAACACCCGTGAAGCGACAAGTGGGAAAGAAACAGATAAGATAAGGAATAAAAATAAAAATAAAAATAACAAATGAGAAAATAAAAAGGAAAAATAAGAATGCAAAAATTATCGCAAGGTAGGGATAAGAGCTAGACACTAGGGTTCATGAGATCCAAAAATAACAAGCACGTTGCCTCCCCGGCAACGGCGCCATAAACTTGACCGGACCCCTGCCGGGCGCGGCTCTTGCGCACCGGATGTGTGCAATGATGCGAACGAGGGCGTCGGAAATCTAAATATTTGTAACCGCAAGCGCACGGTGTTGTAGTGTGGCTTGGGGGTCGAACACAGGGAGGCGAGGATGTGCTTGTGTCAAAGAGGGTCAAAGTCACCCCATGGGCGAGCTAGCCCAGATCGATTAGTGGGTTGTCACAGTAAAGGAATGCAAGGTATAGAAAATATGAAGGAAAACCCCGGGACTTTGGTTTCGACCCCAACGAGCGACTCTCGCCGACACGGCCTACAGGTAGGATGGCGATCGGAATTAGGGTCTAATGGTGAGACGTTACCTCTGAAAGTGGTACTGGCATCCCATGGGCCCGATATTCCGGTCGGTGCCCAGGATGATACGCCGGACTTCCCGGGTTCGATCAGTGGGCACTCACGTGTCCATTAACACTGATCGACTCCGGGAGCACTAAGCTTGCAACGATAACTCCCAACGTCTCATCCAGCCACTCCCGCGCGCTAGGATTCGGCGTCTACGCTAAGGGCGTGAGCTATGGCTAGGGAGTCAACCGCCAAGTTTATTCCCCCTTGGCCCAACGGTCAAAGGCGGTCTTTTTTCCGCCGATGACAATAAAACACCCCACGTAACCATTAGATTCCTAATCCCTATCGATTTTCTAACCCTATGGACGCATCGGGGACAGCCCCGAAGGGGTTTCCGCCAAAATCCCAGATTTGGGAATTACTCACAAATATTCATTAAAAAGCGATCTAAACGAAAATGAACCGTTAAAATCATAATCAGACAATAGAAATGCAATGGTAGTAAAGTAATTAAGATGATACTAAAGTTTTACAAAGATCCGAAAACTTACAAAAACTGGAAAATTACAGCCGTCACAAAATGAAGAAAACAGTAAAAAATAACCAACTCCTGAATCTGGGAAACCTAGGGTTCTATTTATAGAAAACGACATCACCCGATCGGTTGACAAGTCAACCGGTCGGGTGAGCCGCTTCACAAAATTACAGCGCAAAGCGAGGTTTCACCCGGTCAGAATGAACCGGTCGGTTGGATCTTGACGTGCGTTTATATTTCATATATTCACGCACGTTTTCTTTTGTGTTTCTCCGTGTTTTTCCGCCGTCTTTTATTCGTTTTCTTGTATTTTCTCGTTTTCTTTCACTTTTCTTTGTTTATCCATGATTGCAGGGGATTGACCATGTAGGGGACGTTTAACGATGATATCCCAAGTCCCCGGAGCAACGGGAGAAGTCACGCGTGATCCAGTGGGTCAAACGTCGAAGAATTCATCTTTCAGCCCCTCACCCGGTCGGTTGGTCATCTCCAACCGATCGGGTGATGCACGCGTGCACCACCCGGTCTCTGCCGCAGCTCATAAGGAAGTCACCCGACCGGTTCGCAGACCGGTTCAGCGGGGGCATATTCTCTGTTTTCTCAAGCAAAATGCCAACCGATCGGGTGACTCTCACCCGATCGGTTCATCTGTAGCTGAAGATGAAGAGCTGAAGACACAGACGTCGAACCGATCGATTCACCCGACTGCTCCAAGATCCAACCGGTCACTCAAGAACTCACCCGACCGGTTCATGTGATCGGGTGAAAGCTCACTGAAGGCGACGGCCAAAGCAACAAGCGGCTCACCCGATCGGTTGATGTTTCAACCGATCGGGTGGCCTTTTCTTCCGCTTTCGCGCACCGCAGCTCATTCATTGAAGATCTGCTATCATTCCAGAAGGATTTTGGGTGATCTCTTTTTTTCTAGCGTCGGCATCGTCGTTAGCTTTACAACGATAGGTCGCATGCCCAAATCCGATTTTTCTAGATTTTTCTGGAATTTTTTGAGCACAGCTATGTGCTGAAACTTGCTGCTGTCTGAAATTTCACTTCAACCGATCGGTTGACTTGTCAACCGACCGGGTGAGGTCTGTTTCTGCGTATCAGAGCTCTCTGTTTATTCCACCCGATCGGGTGAGTTTCCACCCGATCGGGTGGGCCTTTTTTGACAGTTCTGGACCCGAACTGTTAAGGTTTTTTGGGGGGTTTATAAATAGAAGTTGGGGCACGACTTGGGAGAGTTCTTCTCAGTTTTTCTAGGGCTTTTTGCCCCTTTCCCTTGTGAGTTTAGATTAGGTTAGATTAGGTTTTCTCTTGTAATAAGTCTTGTATTGGATTGGAGGTTCAAAATCAAGATAAGTATTTCTTTCTCTTGTTCTCCATTTTTTGTGTTGTATTTCTTTTGCTTCATGATGAATGTTTGTATGTCTTTTGTGTTGTTTGTTTATATGTTTTTCATCATGGAGTAGTATTGATGAACCCTAATACGGGTTAGGGTAGGATTGATACTTGGTTGTTTCATTTGACTTGGTTGCATGGCATGTGTTCGATGAAATGCGTCAATGGGGATTTCTAGCAATCTGGGTCCAATTCGTATGGCAACACACTAGATGTGTTGGGGATTGGGGTCCGGTGCTTGTCCTGTCAAGATCCGCTTCGATGTATTGCTAGAAATCACATTTGACCTATTTGGCCATTAGGGTTACGCAGGGGTGTTTCATTGTTATTGGCGGGAGAAAGACCGCCTCTGACCGTCGGGCCAAGGGGGAATAAACTTGGCGGTTGACTCCCTAGCCATAGCTCACGCCCCGAGCGTTGATATCGAGTCCTCGCACGCGGGAGCGGCTTGGACGAAGTGTTGGGAGATATCATTGTGGCCTTAATGCTCCCGGTTGCGGAAGGTGTTAATGGACATGGGAATGCCCACCGTCCGGAACCGGGTAGGCCTAGCGTGCTTGGCACCGACCGGAATATTGGGCCATGGACGCTAGGTACCACCTTTTGGGGCAATGTCTCACCCTGGGTCAAGTCAAATGCCAAGTGTCATGAGTGCTCTAGCCCGTGTTACCGGGGATTCATTTCGTGTCTTTTTATTTCTTCTCTATATTTCTACACTTCACCCATATCATCCGCGTAGCTAGCACACAACCTAGGCGAGGCTAGTACCCACTCAAGCCATCCACCTCCCTGAGTTCGATAAACCCGCACCCTACACTAACCGTGCACTTGCGGTAAAACGACACCGCGCCCATACCGTAAACGGGGCGCCGGTCAAGTTTTTGGCGCCGTTGCCGGGGAGGCGTTCGGTTTGATATTAGCTTAGCTTGGGTTATTAGACTACGCATAAAAACACAAAAAAATTCTTTTTCTTTTTTTTTATTTTTTTTAAAAAATATATTCAATAACCAAGAAATTTTTCCCCCACAATTATATTATCTTTTTGTTATTCTCTTGTACTATTGACGCTCCTCTCTAGTTTTCTTATTTTTGTTGTCCAGGTATCTTTGATATTACCATGTGGAGATCAAATTTCGATGCTCAGATGGGAGGATACAATCCTTATTCGGTTGTGGTTTGTGAGACTTGTGGGATGGAGGGGCATGTGTATTATGATTGCCCATTTACGCTTGAGAGCCTCCCCCCACCCCAAGGCCAAACATTTTCCCACAACCTTAGCCCAAACACCTCCCATCCATTTCCTCAACCTTATACCCCTCCACACACACAAGAAGAATCAAGCCTCGTGTCTCTCCTTGAAAGTGTCATGTTTAACCAAGGGCAAATATTACAAAACTTGATGGTACCAATCACCGAGTCGACATCGAGAAGAGGGGATGAAGGAGAGGATATACCCACTTTCATGGTTGAGACCACCATGCCATCGGCCACCATAGACACATCTCAAGACGATACCCCATTTTTCCATCACTACCACTTGGATGACGAAGCATTTTTTGATGATGATAGTGAGGATGGGGTGATTTCTATAGGATCTGTGGGAGAGACTTCTTGTCTTGATTTGGATACCCCATATGAGTCCTATGAGAGCACTGAGGAGTTTACAGAGATTATGCATACCGTCGAGGAGGATGTGCGTGAGGACGAGGACACCACGACCACATACGAGTGGTCCGCTCCACATCCACCTCCACTGTCATCTCTGTTGCTGCTTCTTCCTTGGTCTGTGGTCAACCACGAGGATGTCATTCAGGACATCGGGCAGATGGTGGAGCATGAGCATATCGTCGAGGAGGATGTGCATGAGGGCTTGGATACGATGGTCCACTCTATAGAGCCCGAGTCACATCTACCTTTACCGTCGCTCTCCACTTCTTCTGCGGCTGAGCATCTACTTGAGCATATTGCCCCTATTCAGGGAGATTTTCATACTCACTCTCACTCCACTTTTGAGTCTCGCTTTTCACTTCCTATTTCTTTAGACTCGTATATATTTGACATACCATATCTCTCGCAGGACACAGGATCTACTTCCACTGAGGTATGATGCGGTGTGTCACCACCTGGAGAGCCACTTCTTATGGAGAGCGAGGATTTGGTCGTCGCTAGTACAGAGGATAGCGACCCATTCTCAGGGAGTATTCGTCACACTTTCACTATTTTTCCATCTTATTTTGACGATTATCTCTGGGATACTTTTATTTTGGGGAAAGATTTTTTGCCATGGACTAATGCACCTCGTCCTTTGCAGGTCACAGGTGGACACCTACGAGGGATGCTTGGAGGTGCATTGCTTGGGTCCATTGGCACACGTGGCACAGTGCTTCTGGCGGAGCCACAGAAGGAGCAGTTACAGCAGCTACCTGCCCCACTTCAGATCTTGGATCCACCTATGCTCAGGTGTATCCTAATCCAGTAGTGTAAAAATTTACAGCTTTCTAGTTTAGATTTGAATAATCTCGTCTCCTCTCATTAGCGAGGGGAGCGTATCTAGGGTTTGCTTTTGCATCATAATAACCCTTCATGTCGTGCCCTTCTATCATTTCACCCCACTTCCTCTTCCGAGGAGAACGATCAGACTGTCTCTCCTGCATTCTGATATCTTTCTTTTCCGATTTTCCCCTAGCATATTTCTGCATCACATTGATCATATCATTTTGCTAGCATTGTCATGTTCAGCTTGGGGGAAATCGACTTTTGTGTGCATGTTTTCGTGTGTCGTTGTCGTGTGTTTGTGTCTTTTAGTCCTTCGTTGTGTTTTATATCTTTTATTCTGTATGTTTCTTTTTCTTTATTTTCCAGTTTCGTTCGTGTATTTTTCGTGTTTTTCATTTTTTGTGTCGGTGCATAACTCCCCTACATTTTCATTGCCCTCCCGTATTCATTACTATTGCATTGAGGACAATGCAAGTTTCAGCTTGGGGGAGTCGCACTTCGTGCATCATTTGTCTCTTTTTCTTCATTATTTGAGTCGTTTTTCTCCGTGTTTTTCCTTTTTCTTTTCTTTTTCTTTTCTTCTTTTTATCTCTTTCTCCTAGAGATGAACCCTATGATGAATTGCCACGAAAATCACACGCACACCTTGCACGGCTTCGATAATCACATTCACTAACCCTAGGATATCGAGTCCTCTTGCATTTCATGCATCGCGGGTCCACTTAGCTTTTTGTGAGTCGTGCGTCGTGCCTAGCTATTTGGTGTGCTTCTACTTTGTGATTTTACTTTATATACCTGTCCAGGAATGACCCCTAGATTATCATGCTTCGATTTGAATATGCGGTATTTATTTTCCGTGTCTGCTTCTGCATGCTATATATATATCGGGTACTTCATTTCGCATGTGTCGGGATTCCACAATTAAGGACTAGGACAACCCATTTAGCCTATGCTCTATTTAGCTAGAATAGTTTCCTTTGCCCAAGTGTTTAGATTTTGACTTCTTTTTTGTTTTACTTGGTGCAAATCCCCTCGTCGTGTACCGTTCTCCCACTTGGGAGAGTACACATGTGTATAGCCAAAAACCCAAAAATCCAAAAAAAGAGAAAAGAAAAGAAAAACCCAAAAAGAATAGAAAAGAAAAATTTTGTATATCCAAAAATCCAAAAAAAATACAAATACCCAAAACCCAAAAAAATTTCAAGTGTGAATATTTTTCCTATCGACCGAGAATAAAGGGAAGGCGAGAATTTGCACCGAGTGTTCTACTCCACATCATCTCAACCCCCATCGTTTTCGAAAACACTTGGCTTAGGAACTTTTTAGCAATTATCTAGGCTTTAGTGTGGTGATTTCCTTAACCCTAGTTGTGGAGTCCATAACGCATGATATGTTTCGATTCTCTCTCTATTCTCATGCATGCTTGAACCATATATTCACCGCTTGATTCAATTCGAATCGATATTTGGGTCATATCTTGGATTTGTGTATATCGAGCTTTATTGCACAATGTAGATAGTGACACCGTTTGCTAGCACACGACCGCGCTCACTCGCGCTTCACCGTGTGGGCCCACGGCACTCGTCTGGACTCGTATTCCTTGGTTTAGTGATGTGATTTGGCGTTCGCTTGCTTGGTGTGTCATTTTTGATTTTGTTGGCCCTAACGGGTGATCTAGGATATAGAGTTTTCTTTTTCTTTCTTCCTCTCTATTTTTCCCTTCCGAGCTCCTACTCTCACTCGTCTTCCTCGAGGACGAGGAAGAGTTCAGCTTGGGGGATTTTGACGTGCGTTTATATTTCATATATTCACGCACGTTTTCTTTTGTGTTTCTTCGTGTTTTTCCGCCGTCTTTTATTCGTTTTCTTGTATTTTCTCGTTTTCTTTCACTTTTCTTTGTTTATCCATGATTGCAGGGGATTGACCATGTAGGGGACGTTTAACGATGATATCCCAAGTCCCCGGAGCAACGGGAGAAGTCATGCGTGATCCAGTGGGTCAAACGTCGAAGAATTCATCTTTCAGCCCCTCACCCGGTCGGTTGGTCATCTTCAACCGATCGGGTGATGCACGCGTGCACCACCCGGTCTCTGCCACAGCTCATAAGGAAGTCACCCGACCGGTTCGTAGACCGGTTCAGCGGGGGCCTATTCTTCTTTTTCTCAAGCAAAATGCCAACCGATCGGGTGACTCTCACCCGATCGGTTCATCTGTAGCTAAAGATGAAGAGCTGAAGACACGGACGCCGAACCGATCGATTCACCCGACTGCTCCAAGATCCAACCGGTCACTCAAGAACTCACCCGACCGGTTCATGTGATCGGGTGAAAGCTCACTGAAGGCGACGGCCAAAGCAACAAGCGGCTCACCCGATCGGTTGATGTTTCAACCGATCGGGTGGCCTTTTCTTCCGCTTTCGCGCAACGCTGCTCATTCATTGAAGATATGCTATCATTTCAGAAGGATTTTGGGTGATCTCTTATTTTTCTAGCGTCGGCATCGTCGTTAGCTTTACAACGATAGGTCGCATGCCCAAATCCGATTTTTCTAGATTTTTCTGGAATTTTTTGAGCGCAGCTATGTGCTGAAACTTGCTGCTGTCTGAAATTTCACTTCAACCGATCGGTTGACTTGTCAACCGACCAGGTGAGGTCTGTTTCTGCGTATCAGAGCTCTCTGTTTATTCCACCCGATCGGGTGAGTTTCCACCCGATCGGGTGGGCCTTTTTTGACAGTTCTGGACCCGAACTGTTAAGGTTTTTTGGGGGGTTTATAAATAGAAGTTGGGGCACGACTTGGGAGAGTTCTTCTCAGTTTTTCTAGGGCTTTTTGCCCCTTTCCCTTGTGAGTTTAGATTAGGTTAGATTAGGTTTTCTCTTGTAATAAGTCTTGTATTGGATTGGAGGTTCAAAATCAAGATAAGTATTTCTTTCTCTTGTTCTCCATTTTTTGTGTTGTATTTCTTTTGCTTCATGATGAATGTTTGTATGTCTTTTGTGTTGTTTGTTTATATGTTTTTCATCATGGAGTAGTATTGATGAACCCTAATACGGGTTAGGGTAGGATTGATACTTGGTTGTTTCATTTGACTTGGTTGCATGGCATGTGTTCGATGAAATGCGTCAAAGGGGATTTCTAGCAATCTGGGTCCAATTCATATGGCAACACACTAGATGTGTTGGGGATTGGGGTCCGGTGATTGTCCTGTCAAGATCCGCTTCGATGTATTGCTAGAAATCACATTTGACCTATTTGGCCATTAGGGTTACGCAGGGGTGTTTCATTGTCATTGGCGGGAGAAAGACCGCCTCTGACCGTCGGGCCAAGGGGGAATAAACTTGGCGGTTGACTCCCTAGCCATAGCTCACGCCCCGAGCTTTGACATCGAGTCCTCGCGCGTGGGAGCGGCTTGGATGAAGTGTTGGGAGATATCATTGTGGCCTTAATGCTCCCGGTTGCGGAAGGTGTTAATGGACATGGGAATGCCCACCGTCCGGAACCGGGTAGGCCTAGCGTGCTTGGCACCGACCGGAATATTGGGCCATGGACGCTAGGTACCACCTTTTGGGGTAATGTCTCACCCTGGGTCAAGTCAAATGCCAAGTGTCATGAGTGCTCTAGCCCGTGTTAGCGGGGATTCATTTTGTGTCTTTTTATTTCTTCTCTATATTTCTACACTTCACCTATATCATCCGCGTAGCTAGCACACAACCTAGGCGAGGCTAGTACCCACTCAAGCCATCCACCTCCCTGAGTTCGATAAACCAGCACCCTACACTAACCGTGCACTTGCGGTAAAACGACACCGCGCCCATACCGTAAACGGGGCGCCGGTCAGATCTTGGATGCGGTCGGTTGGATCTTGATGCCGACCGGTTGGATCTTGGTGCGGACCGGGTCAGGAGACCGGTTGGTTCTTCGTGTCTTGGCTGTTGAAATTCAGCTATATGTGAACCGATCGGGTGAAGGTCACCCGATCGGTTGGCAATCAGCTTCGAATTTCCAGAGACTTTGAGCTTTTGACCCGGTCACTGAACCGACCGAGTGACTTCTCGTGAGCTCTAAGCTGCATCCGGGTGGTGCACGCGTGCATCACCCGATCGGTTGGAGATGACCAACCGACCGGGTGAGGGGCTGAAAGATGCAATCTTCGTCGTTTGACCCCCTGGATCATGCGTGACTCCTCCCGTTGCTCCAGGGACACATGATATCATCGTTTTATGCCCCCAAATACCAGCAAACTCCTGCAAAACACGAAAAACACGGAAAAGTGAAAGAAAACAAGAAAACACGCGAAAACGAATAAAAGACGGCGGTAAAATACGGAAAAACACGGAAGAAAACGTACGTAAATATATGAAATATAAATGCACGTCACTAGGTCAGGCAGATGTCTTCGTATCAGTCGTACTCGGCCGAGTACGCTGCTTCACTCATGCGAGTGACTAGCGTGACTCGGCCGAGTGGCCTGTTTTTGGAATCCTTCCTTCTCCTCCTCGCCTCCCCGTCAATTTTATCAATCTTCTTCTTCTCCCGCTCATCGTCCAATGCTGTTAGCTCCCCAATAAGGCCATGAGCGATGCTCCGACATGCGTGCAAATCCCTTAATCTTATTTATGCTCCCGATCGCTCCATATTTCCTGAAATCCGACAAAAACAAGAAATAGTGAAAAGTAAAGCAATATCGTCGAATAATCGTGAAATGTACGATATGGGCGATCAAAATGGTATGCAAATTTGCAGAAAAAAGGTGTAAAATATGGATCGATCAGTTCTAAGGAGCCAGGAAAAAGGTGCAATCTTGCATGATTTGTTCTAAGTAGCCAGGAAAAAGGAGCCAGGAAAGCTGAGGTTGAATATGGCCCAAAAGCAACAGCACACTTCCAAGAACGCCATGAGCCCCTCCAAGTCCGAGAAGATCCATGCGAGGGTCTCGGGTACGGTCGTCGGAGGTGACAGATGGGTTTCAAATAGGTAAGAATTTTAATTTCCTTTCCCCAATTTTTATTTCTTTCCCCAATGATTTTGCAGATGGTCTAAGGAGCCATGAAAAAGGTGGAGTCTTGCAGAATAATGAGGCCAACACGCTGAGGGTGGAGATGGCCTAAAAGCAATAGCACAAGTCCAAGAACGCCACGATCCCCTCCAAGTCTTAGAAGATCCACGCGAGAATGACATTCAGTATCTTCCTTGGCACCTTCTGCCATTACTGTTATGCCCGCCAACATTTTGACAGATTTTCCCTTTGTTTTATTTCTGAATATTATTTTTGTTTCGGTAAGGAATGATTTAAATGTGTTCTTCCATTTTTCCATCATAACCAAACTCAAGATTTTGCAGTGTTGTCATCTTCCATTTGTCGTTTTTTATCACATGGGTGATATGCACACCAATTAAAGAATGCTTATTGAGCTTGAAAACGTTGAATTGTTCTAATTTTGTTGCTTGGTTAGTAACAGATGTGGTTGTGGTCAATTGAGTGTTGATAAGAGGAAGGGGATGCTTGCTTGGGCGCCTATTATGGCTGCAGTTTTTGGAAGAACAAGATGTTTTAGTTTTTGGACCATTTATTCCTATTTTGGGTTAGATGCATTTGCTAAAAATTTAGTTTCAATTATTATTTTTAAAAAACTTTGTGGATTCCTAGGCAATCGCAGGCAAAGCTGAAGGAAGCTGCAGATTTCTAATAAGCATGACTCTTACAGAGCTGACAATGGTATCTAAGAATGGTTTAGTTCTCTTCACTGGTAAGTTCATAAAACTCGAGTTGCAACTTTATATGTGTCGCTGTTGCATTGTTGTTGTCCTTTCTTCCCCGTAGTAACTTTTATGTGTGGTTCTTTCCGTAGTTACGATCTTGGTAATAGTTAGATATTGAAATTTGTGTTGTTCAGCAAGTTATACCAATTAAGCACAAAGCAATTATCCTTTTTAAGCAAGTGCCACTTATAGCTTACTTAACTAAAGCAGCCAATGATTGGTTTTTTGTTGTTTCTATTTTGTTTATTTGGTGCTTTGACCAAGATGCATATTATGCAGGTTTTCCAAGTCACCACAAGTTTGTATCTAAGAAATCTAACTCTGGGAGAATGGTAAGTTCTTCAATCAACCAAATCGCAATTTACACGTTGTGGTGCTACAAGTCAGTTTCATTAATGCTGTTATACGGCTTAATATTTATGCTGCTTTAAATACTTGGTTTTCCATCATGAAAATGTTTGATGTTTCTATCCTGCTTTTGTATGATCTTACAAGAAAGTTTCTAAAATCTCAGGAAAACATTATCATTACTTTTCTCATTTGCATGCATTCAAATAATTTTAATGCACAGTTTAATCAAGAATTTAATAACCATGCAAGTTTAGTTAGACATGTGAAAGATTACCATATTGAGATAATGAAATTCATGACTCTCTAGAAGGCCAAACTGCGGACTCCATCCTGGTGGCAGAAATATTTTCTTCAGACCAACCTGGAAGAGGAAAAAGCTGCGATAAAGAAGTTTGAGGAAGCCAAAAGCAAGAGCTCGGAAATATTTTCTTCAGACCAACCTGGAAGAGGACGAAGCTGCGATAAAGAAGTTTGAGGACGCCAGAATCAAGAGCTCATACATATCAAGCTGCCAAATCTTTAATCTAAGCGCCTAGCTATCGGTTCCACTAGCTATCTAAGGTTTCGGATAAAGATTTCATATGGTTAGCACCGACAAGAATCCTAAGCGGTGACTAGGCAGGAATTTTGCTCGCTATCATTTTTCGATATGTGGAAGCTTATTTACCTGAATCTAAGTACAATATGATTGAAATTAATTAGAATGTTCAATTTTTTGGTGTGTGTAGCCTGAAAATTAGGATGATTTGGAGAGGGAGCGGCAGAAAGAACAAAAGGCTTTATTTTTTAGTTGGTCGATAAGTGTGCGAGGTTTAATTAGTCTGTTGATTTTTTAGTTGAGATCTTTCTAGCTCTTTATCTTCTGCAATGTGCAAAAAAATTGGATTTTGATGTTGGTATCTATTCTCAATGGCCGTATCAGACAATGGCCGTATCTATTCTCAAGCGAACCGGTCGGGTGAAGCAATGTGAGACCGGGTGGTAGACCGTGTGAGCTGGGTGAAGTCTCAGAAAATTTTGGGAGTTGATCAACCGATTGGGTGATATGAAGCGTGGTCGGGTGACTGACCGGGTGACCTGTACTGAATTCTCGGGGAAAATGGTGAAGCGGCCAACCGATCGGGTGACCAATCAACCAATCGGTTCGCCTGTAGCATCTCTTCAGCAATTTTTCTTCGACCTAATTTTCAACCGATCGGGCGAGATTTCACCCGATCGGTTCGACTTAAACCCTATAAATACCCGCCCTCACACGTTCATCTCCCCCTTCACCCGACTTCGATTTTTCTCGCCGTTTCGACTCCCTCTTCCCCCAACCGGCGACGATACTCCCTCAACCGACCACAAACCCCCTTAGATCCTTCCCTCCACTCTCCATCTCCTTCCCTCCATCGATTTCTCTCTCTCTCCATTTTCGTTTTTACCCCCACAAAAACCCTAATTTTCCACTTTACTCCCAATCTTCGAAATTTGCTGAAAAGAAGCGCCGCGGCTTCACACTGCTTCCCATTGCGTTGCGTTGGATCACCTACGAGCAAGGATCTTCATCTCGACTGGGTAACTTCGCTCCTTAGCCAAATTTTAAATTTTGCCCTAGTTTAGCTATTTTGCTCGATCGCCAGTGTTAGTGTGCATTCATCGCAGTTTGCATACACTCACACACACCCCCCATGGCCCGGGATCAGGATAGGGGTAAGGGTATCATACGAGAGGAGGGGTCGTCTCGCAAGAGACGCAAGACTACACGTCCACCGCACTCACGCCCTCCTCCTGCACAGCCTGCACAACCCCAACCCCAACCTTTCATCCCAGCTGAGGACCCACTGATGGGCCCGCGTGGCTACCGCTTTAGGAATCAAGAGCACAAAGACTTTTATTATAGACTTGATGCACGGGGGCATCTATCGACCAAATTTGCCCACACCCAAATGCTTATCGATCTCGGTGTCTTCACCGAGGTCGAGACTCTCTTCGCAAATTTAGGTTAGTTAGCTTTCCTAAACGCCACCGTGGTGTCCTACCCCTCCCTCACACTCGAATTTTTATCCACCCTTGTCTGTGAGTCGGGGTCGATCGTCATCTTTCGCGTCTGTAACAGAACCATTCGCACTGACCTGAATGCCATTAATAACATCTTTGGTTTCCCCATCCTTGGGGACGATGCTATCCATCCCTACGGGTATCCCCCCGAATTTGACGTCGATCAGTTTTGGTTCCGCCTCACCCTACACGCTCACTATCCCCGAGGTAAGGCCAAGGCCTCCTCCATCATTCACCCCATCTTCCGTCTGGCCCACCGAATCATTTCTTGCATGTTTTTCCCAGGGATGAGTCAGGTACCGTGACCATCCCTGATCTTTTCATTTTGTGGGCCATGACCTTTCCATTTATCCGCGGGGATGACGGGATTTCGTTTAGGGCCCCTATCGTTCCTGTCCATGTCGGTGCTTGGCTTGTTTCCAAGCTACTTGAGATTAGCCATGTCGGCAAGGGCAAGCTTTGTTGCGGGGGCCTTATCACGATCATAGCTTCTGCTCCCCAGTTCAACATTGTCATCCCCCGAGATTTACCCACTGCCGCAGGACCATCACGTCTAGGTCTTGACGTCCTGCGGCATATTCACATGATTAAGCCCCGCCCCGATGGCCGTTTCACCTTCCATTACGGACACCCCTAGCTCCTTATACCATTCTGCCCAACCCCGCTCGTATGACCATCCAGCTTGTGGCAGACTGGACTTTCCCACCTGATCCTGAATTTCTTGGGGGTTGCGTCTTCCTTTTATCCCGGGCGCACACAGCCCACCTTCTCCTGCCGCCCACTTAGGCGAGCAGGACATTCCTGCGTCCTGTGGAGACCCCGGGGCTGGGCCTAGTAGTGTCTTCACTGCCTCTGTTCCCACCACGACCGTTACCACCTCTCCGATCCACACGACCACCACCTCCACCGTTCGTCATGCCGCTTCTACTCGCCTCTGCCTTGAGTCTGAGTTAGCTGCTTTACGCGCTGGCGCATCTTCTTCCACCTCCTCAGTCCCATCCTCTTCCATCTTCACTCACCCACATTTCCTCGCGCTTGAGAGGGACGTGGCCACCATCCTCCGTATTCTCACTCACGTCCACGGACCACCTCCTCCAACACCACACCCCTCACACCCACCTTCACCCCCTCGACGATTTTCCCCTCCACCATCACATTCTTCACCTCCACCATCACCCCCTAGGTGACCATCCCCTCCTATCACCACTTCCATTCCCACCACCTCATCTACTCCCACCATTTCCATTCCCTGCACTATCTCCCCCACAGATCCACTACTCTCCACTTCCGTCACTCCATATGTGCACCGCAAGAAATTACAGGTGCGATCGCGATCACTTCCCCCACCATCCTCTTCCGTCACCGTATCCACCCCCTCTACCGCCGTATCCACCACCTCTACCACCGCGTTGGTCGCCCTTTCACTCCCACTCACCATCACCACCACTTTCACTCCCACTCACCATCACCACCACCACTCCACCCATCATTCACACGTCCTCACCTACCGATCCATCACCCCGACCACTTTCTCCACTTCTCCGCACACCAGTCACCTCTCCCGCCCACTCCATCGCATCCCCCACATCTTCCACCGAGGAGGACGAGGACGATTCCTCTCCTGCTTTTTGATTCCATTTTATTTTCTGACCCCCCCTTGCATATTTCTGCATTTTCACGATCACATCATATCTCTAGCATTGTCATGTCTAGCTTGGGGGAAGTCAATTTTTTTGTATTTTGTCGTGTGATGTTCTCTTTGTGTGCTTGTTATATTGTTGTGTCGTGTGATTTCCTGTCTTTATTTTCTGTTCATATGTCGTGTTGTGTGCTTTTGTTTATTTTCAGTTTCGTACGTGTGTTTTTCCTGTTTCTCATTTCTTTTTGTGTCAGTATGTATTCCCCCCATTTTCATTGCCCTCCCGTGTTTACTCTTATTGCATTGAGGGCAATGCAAGTTTCAGCTTGGGGGAGTCGCACTTCGTGCGTCATTTGTGTCTTTTTCTTCGTTTTTGAGTCGTTTTCATCATGTTTTTATTTTTTTCTTTTCTTCTTTTTATCTCTTTCTCCTAGAGATGAACCCTATGATGAATTGCCACAAAAATCACACACACACCTAGCATGGCTTCGATAATCACATTCACTAACCCTAGGAAGCCGAGTCCTCTTGCAGTTCATGCATCGTGGGTCCACTTAGCTTTTTTGTGAGTCGTGTGTCGTGCCTAGCTGTCTGGTGTGCTTCTACTTTGTGATTGTGTTTTATATACCTGTCCAGGAATGACCCATAGATTATCATGCTTCGATTTGAATATGCGGTATTTGCCTCTCTTATCTGCTTCTGTATGCATGAATATATATATATATCGTATGCTTCATTTCGCATGTGTCGGGATTCCACAGTTAGGACTAGGGTAACCCATTTTGGCCTACGCTCTTATTAGCGAAAAATCTCCTTTGCCCAAGTGTTTAGAACCCGATTTTTTTTTATTTTACTTGGTGCAAATCCCCTCGTCATGTACCGTTCTCCCGCTTGGGAGAGTACACACGTGTATATACCCCAAAATCCAAAAATCCAATATATATATATATATATATATATATATATATATATATGTATGCATGTATGTATGTATGTATGTATGTATGTATGTATGTATAGGTACCATGCTAACTTTCCATATATGTGTGTGTGTGTGTGTGTGTGTGTGTGTGTGTGTGTATAGCCAAAAATCCAAAAAAATACATATATCCAAAACCCAAAAAAAAGTGTGTGAATATTTTCCTACCTACCGAGAATAAAGGGAAGACGAGAATTTGCACCGAGTGTCCTACTCCACATCATCTCAAACCCCCATCGCTTTCGAAAACACTTGGAATAGGGAATTTCTAGCTATTATCTAGGCGATAGTGTGGTGATGTCCAAGTCTCTAGCTGTGGAGTCCCTGACACATGATACATTTCCATTCTCATACTCTTCTCATGCATGCTTGAGCCATATATGCACCGCTTATTTCAAATCGAATCGATATTTGGTCTTTTCTTGGATTTGTGTATATGGAGCTTATGGCACAATGTAGATGTGACACTGAATGCTAGCACACGACCACACTCACTTGCGCTTCACCGCGTGGGCCCACGGCACTTAACTGGACTCGTTTCCTTTGGTTTAGTGTTGTGATGTGGCATTTGCTTGCTTGGTGTGTCGTTTTTGATTTTGTTAGCCCTGACGGGCGATTTAGGATTTAGAGTTCTCTTTTTCCTCTCTTCCTCTCTACTTTCTCCCTCCGAATTCCGACTCTCACTCGTCTTCCTCGAAGACGAGGAAGGGTTCAGCTTAGGGTATTTTGACATGCGTTTATATTTCATATATTCATGCACGTCTTCTTTTGTGTTTTTCCGTTATTTTCCGCCGTCTCGTGTCCGTTTTCTCGTATTTCCTTGTTTTCTTTCACTTCTCCGTGTTTTTGCATGTTTGCAGGAGTTTGGAAGTATAGGAGACACATGATGAAGATATCACATGTCCTCAGAGCAATGGGAGGAGTCACGCGTGATCCAGGGGATCAAACGACCAAGATAGCTATCTTTCAGCCCCCACCCGATTGGTTGGATACAGCCAACCGATCAGGTGATGCACGCGTGCACGACCCGGACAGCTGCTGAAGTAACACAAGCGTCAACCGAACGGGTCGGAGATCGGTTCAGCCCAACAGATCTCTCTGGAAATTGAAGCTGAATTCCAACCGATCGGGTGACCTTCACCCGATCGGTTCATCTGTATCTGATTCCCTGAAGACACGACCCGGAGAGCTGACCCGACCGCCAGTAGACCGTGCCAAAATGTCTGAAGCTTCTGTCTTTTTGGGTGACGTTTTCAAGTGATCGGTTGATTTATCAACCGATCGGTTCACCTGATGAGCTCAAGATCCAAACGGCCATAAGCTTCCGCCAACCGATCGTATCGAGTGACCGGGTGATGTTTCTGAAAATCGTTGCTGAAGTTCGCAGCAAGTTACCTGATCGGTTGATTCTTCACCTGATCGGGTGACGTCGTTTTCTATATATATTAGCCCTAGGTTTTCAGAAACGTATGCTGTGTTTTTTGAGCTGTTGTATTTTTTCTGTTTTCTCTCCATTTTGTGACGGCTGGAATTTATTTGATATTTGTAAGTTGTCGGATCTTTACCAAACTTTACTATATTGTTATTTGCATTGCTTTTACTACTTTTCAATCACCGGATTATGTTTTAACGGTCGATTTTCATTTAGATTGATTTTTACCTAAAATGTGTGAGTAGTTCCCAAATCTGGGATTTTGGTGGAAACCCCTTCGTGGGTTCTCCCTAATGTGTCCATAGGACTAGGAAATCGATAGTGATTAGGAATCTATTGGTTACACGGGGTGTTTCATTGTCATCGGTGGGAAAAAGACTGCCTTTGACCGTTGGGCCAATGGGGAATAAACTTGGCGGTTGACTCCCTAGCCATATCTCACGCCCTCAGCGTAGACATCGAATCCTAGCGCGTGGGAACGATAGGACGAGATGTTGGGAGTTATCGTTGCAATCTTAGTGCTCCCGGAGTCGGTCAATGTTAATGGACATGGAAATGCCCACTGACCGAACCCGGGTAGTCCGGCGTATCATCCTGGGCACCGACCGGAATATCGGGCCCATGGGACACTAGTATCACTCTTAGAGGCAACGTCTCATCATTTGACCCTAATTCCGATCGTTATCCTATCTGTCGGTCGTATTAGTGAGAATCACATGATAGGGTGGAAACCGAAGTCCCGGGTTTCCCTTAATATTTTTTATCCCTCGCATTTTATTTCCGTGACAACCCATCAACCGATTTGGGCTAGCTCACCCATGGGGTGAATTTGGTCCTTTCTGACACAAGCACAACCACGCCTCCCTGAGTTCGACCCCCAAGCCACACTACAACACCGTGCGCTTGCGGTTATAAATATTTAAATCTCGTGCCCCCAATCCTATTGCACATGATCACACAAACCGTGGGGGACGTCAATGCCTATCCTTGGTTGACCCCTAAACTATCATGCTTCAATTTCGAATATGCGGTATTTTGCCTCCACTGTCTGCTTCTTTATGCATGAATAATATAAACATTACTCTTCAAATTGCATGTGTCGGGACTCTACCAATAGGACTAGGATAACCCATTTGCTTATGATCTGATCTGCGAAAAAATTTTCTTTTGCCAAGTGTTTAGAATTCGAATTCTTTTTTGTTTTACTTGGTGCATATCCCCTCGTCGTGCAATTTTCTCCCATTTGGGGGAGTGCACACTTTTCATTATCCCACTTCCAAAAAAATAGAGAAGAAAAATTCGAAAAAAGAGAGAAAAGAAAAAAATATGTATATCCCAAAAATCCAAAAAGATATACAAATACCCAAAACAAAAAATTCCCGTTGTGAATATTACTCCTATCCACCGTGAATAAAGGGAACGCGAGAATTTGCACCAAGTGTTCTACTCCACACCTACTCAACCCCCTTCGTTTTCAAACACACTTGGCATAGGAGCTTTCTAGCGATCATCTAGGCGATCGTGTGTTGATTCCCTAGTTCCTAGTAGTAGAGTTTCCGACATATGATATGTTTTCTATTCTTATTCTACTCTCATGCATGCTTGAGCTATTATTCACCGCTAATTCAAATTGAATCGATATTTGGGTCGTTCCTTGGGTAGTGTATATGAAGCTTTATTGCACAATTTAGATAGTTACACCATCTGCTAGCCGCGTGGACCCACGACACTTGTATGGACTCATTTTCCTGGGTTTAGTGATGTGTTTATCGCATGCTTGCTTAGTATGGTGAGTTGGTTTTCATTGGCTCTGACGGGCGATTTAGGATTTCCTTTCTTTTACTGTTTCTTCCTTTCTATTTTTCCCTCCGAGCTCCTACTCTCACTCGTCTTCATCGAGGACGAGGAAGGGTTCATCTTAGAGGATTTTGATGTGCGTTTATATTTTATATATTCACGCACGCCTTCTCCATGATTTCTCGTCGTTTTTTGTTATTTTGAGTCCGTCTTTTTGTGATTTTTAGTTTCTTTTCACTTTCTTTGTGTTTGTGTGTACTTGCAGGAAGTTGCCAGCACAAGGGACATATAAAACAAATATCATGAGTCCCCAGAGCAACGGGAGGTGCCACACGAGATCTTGAGGGCCAAACGTCAAGTTATATCATGAATCAACCCTCAATCGATCAGGTGGACAGTTCCAACCGATCGGTTCGTGCACGCGTATCTAACCCGACGTGGAGCAGCAATGAAGCAAATCCCAACCGATCGGTTTAGAGATCGGTTGGTGACGACTGTGTTATCTGTTTTTTTGAGCCGAACTCCAACAGATCGGTTGACTTGTCAACGGATCAGTTCACCTGTAGCTGATCTTCGCAAGCTCCAGAGCTCCATGGCCTCAACCGATCGGTCCAACGATCGGTTGAGAATTATCACGACATCAACTGATCGGTTCAGTGATCGGTTGATGATTTTCAGAAGCTGAAGGTCGATTTTCCCGCTGCCTCAACCGATCAGTTGATGTTTCAAACGATCGGTTGGATGTTTATTTTTGTCTTCTTCTGGGAATATTCCCTGGCATCTTGCCAGAATGTATATATAGCCCTAGGTTTCCCAGAAAACGAGGATCCCCAGTTTTTAACATTTTTTAGGGATTTTGGCTGCTGCTAATTTATTTTGCTTTGTAAGTTCTCTGATCGCTTTGATACTTTAATATTGCGTTAATACTATCGTTTACTTCTCTATTCTATTGCTTGATTATAATTTTGATGGCTATATTTTGTTGTATTGAATCTCTTGCAATGTTTAGTGAGTAGTTTCCTAATCTGGGACATTGGTGGAAGCACCTTCGTGGGTTCTCCCTAGAACGACCATAGGATTAGGGTTTCGATATGATATAGGGATTTAGATGGTTACACGGGGCATGTTATTGTCATTGGCAGGATAAAGACCGCCTCTGACCGTCGGGCCAAGGGGAAATAAAACTGGCGTTTGATCGCCTAGCCACAGCCCACACCCCTAGCGTAGACATTGATTCCTAGCACGTGGGAACGGCAAGATGAAATGCCGGGAGCAATCGTTGAGAGCTTAGTGCTCCCGGAGCCGGTCGGTGTTGGACATGGGAATGCCCACCGTCCGAACCCGGGTAGACCTAGCGTATCATCCTGGGCATCAACCGGAATATCAGGCCCATGGGACGCTAGGTATCACTCTTAGAGGCAACGTCTCACCACTAAACCCTAGAATCCGATCGTATTCCTAACCGTTGGTCGCAATAGAGAGAACTCATGATAGGGTGAAAACCAAGGTCCTGGGTTACTTTTTTATATGTTACTCCTTTCCATAGTTTCATATCGTGACAACCCACCAAGCGATAGGCTAGCTCACCCACCGGGTGATCCGGTTCCTGTTTGATAACAAGCACACCACACGCCTCCCTGTGTTCAACCCCCAAGCCACACTACAACACCGTGCACTTGCGGTTACAAATTTTAATCCTGGTATCCCCATTCCTACTATACATAGTGCACAAACTTAGGGGACGTCAAAATGCATCATGAATCGGTGTGTTGGCGGGCTCGTTCCCGAAAGTAAGCCGTGACAAATGATCCGCCACCAAGTTTTCCACGACCTTCGTTTCCTTGATCACGACGTGGAATTCCTGCAAAACCAATATCCATCTAATAAGTCTTGGTTTAGCGTCTTTCTTTGAAAGCAAATGCTTTAGGGCCGCATGATCCGTAAAAATGAGAATGGGTGACCCTAAGATATAGCTCTTAAATTTTTCCAAAGCAAACACTACGGCGAGCAACTCTTTCTCCGTTGTTGTGTAGTTTCTTTGAGCTTCATTGAGGGTTTTGCTCGCGTAGTAGATGACACATGGTACTTTCTCCCTCTTTTGACCGAGCACTGCTCTCACGGTAAAATCGCTTGCGTCACACATAATCTCGAATGGAAGGCTCCAATCCGGCACCTACAAAATGGGAGAAGTAGTCAATGAACAATTCAATAATTCAAATGAAGATTGGCACTCACGTGTCCAAATAAATTTGGCATCAAGAGTTAATAAATGGCAAATGGATCGGGAGATGGCACTAAAGTCCTTGATGAAACGACGATAGAATCCTACATGCCCTAGGAATGATCGCACATCCTTCGCGGTTTTTGGAGCCGGTAGATTTTCAATTAACTCCACTTTAGCTCAGTCTACCTCCATTCCTTGCTTTGAGACTTTATGTCCAAGAACCATCCCCTCCGTAGCCATGAAGTAGCATTTCTCCCAATTAAGGAGGAGGTTCTTCTCAATGCATCTACTCAAACCCAAAGAAAGGTTAGACAAACAAATTTCAAATAAGATTCAAAAACCGAAAAGTCGCCCATGAAAATCTCCACAATTTCAACCATATCACTAAAAATGCTTAGATCACATCGTTGAAATGTGCCAGGTGCATTGCACAAACTGAAGGTCATCCTACGAAAGGCAAATGTGCCGAAGGGACAAGTGAAAGGGGTTTTCTCTTGGTCCTCCGGGGCAATTTCTACTAGGTAGTAGCCCGAGTACCCGTCCAAAAAACAATAAAATTCTTGGCCTGCAACCCATTCTACAAGTTGGTCAAGGAATGGCAAAGGGAAATGGTCCTTGCGGGTCATGGCATTAAGCTTCTAATAATCTACACACTACACCACCCGGTGGTTGTAACGACCGGTTCTTATCAGTGATATTATATGTATTTTCTCTACTGATTTATTTTTCGCCCGTGACCGTATCAGCGTATCTGCCTCGGTGCACGTGCCAACCTATCCATGTTGATTATTTCTACTATTGTCTTATGATACAAGTTAATTTCTTATTACTTATTATTAGTTTTGTCATTTGTTATTGTTATCGTTATTATTATTATTAATATTAATGTTCTTATTATTTTATGTGACACTTGGTTATTTGTTTCTATTGTGTTATTATTATTATAGTTATTATTATTATTACTATGTTGTGACACTTGGTTATTATTATTATTATTATTATTATTATTATTGCTATGATTATTATTGTTACTATCCTTCCTTTTTGCATCACCCTGTTCTCTTTTCAAACCCAGGCCAACATCTATCATCACTCACGCATCAGGTGGTGCACATGCCTCCTATATTTTTTTTCAAACCTAGGTTAACATACAGGCAACACAAACCTTAACACTATATTACAAATAAACCCTACACTATTTTAATAAAAACCTAGTTCTAAAACCCCCAGGCCTACAAGCTGCCGGCCCTATTGATTTAAAAACCATGTACTCCAAATAAAACCTATAACCTATTTCCCTATAACAACATAACCCTAGCTACAGACTCCTATGTATATAAAAAAAACCCTAACTATTCTTGTAAGAGCCCACAACCGTAACATTTGTGAGAAGGAAAAAAAAGGAGAGAGAACCCTAGCTTTATACCTAAGCCTATCAAACCCTATACTCTATTTCTTTCAAAAACCATACAGCAACCTACTTGGTCACTCACACAACTGCATCTATGCACAGCCGCAACAAATTCAACCCTAAGCCTAGGACTTACACAGCCCCCTCAGCATCCTATAAGTATACAACCCTAGGCCTACCATCTATTATAAAACCCTACCCTAACCAACAACTCCAGCCGCCAGCCTGCTCTTTCCCTTTCCCCACGCAAACACATCTCCAGGCCGGCCATTGCTCCTATCTCCAGCCACGCAAGTCCACAGCCCACCCGAGCTTCCTCTTCTCCAACCTCACCCACGCACAGGCCGAGCTTCCCTCCCCTATCCCACAAGCACTCCACGGCCACAGCAAGAACCCACTCCAGCCCGAGATCCCCCACCCACGGCCTCCTCAAACCCGCAAGATCCCCAGCAGCAACACCCCAGGCCGTGGTTCCTCCTTCCTCCCTATTCCGCAGGCCACGGCTCCCTCGCAGATCCGCAACAGCCCCCTCGTGGCCGCAACGAGTCCCCACATCCACAGAGCACTCGCGCACGGGCCGTGTGCACGTCAACAGCCCCGGATCTGACGAGAACGCTCCCCGACGCTCGACGCTCACTGTTCCGGAGTCTTCACGCGTCGCCACTGCTCGTTGGCGTCACCCGATCCCACGCTTCACTCCAGGTTGGTAGATCTACCCCCTAAAACTCATAACCCCCACCGTAAAGTAGAGAAACCTAATAAACCACGTTGATTAGACGTCGTAGGAGCTTTTACGAATCTGACCTGAACTGAAAAAATCCAATTCTGATTTTATTTTTTGCCAAAACAGCGAACCGAATCTCCCACATCATAGTATTCGTCGAGACGAATCCAACGACACCAAGAACGCCAAAAACAGGCAAGTATATAATTTGTTATGATTTTTAGAAGTTTCGGCACGTTTACGCCGCCTTCATGTATTGCTGAATAACCTGAAATTGTGACGTGAAATAATGTAGGAAAGTGACACCATAATGATTAGGACAAAAATTGGGATCCAACGGTATATCATACGATATATCCCCAATTCAAACAACTAGAGAAAGAAATTGTTTCTGTAGCAAATTGAACGAAAAGGACGAAATCGTCATTATTGGAAATTATGGAACCGGTCGTTCGACCCGCTTCCGCTTTGCAGAACTGTCACCATAAAACACTAATTTTGATAACAATGAAATTCAGTGAGTCTTGACATGCTTAACAGTTTGGACATCGTGAGATCGTGCGCCTCGAAGGCGGTATCGTGATATCGTGATGTCGTGTGAGTCGACTAGGCCGGCTCGTGTACCGGCAAAACTTTTGGTTGGGGTTAGGGTTGAGCGGCCACTGGGCGTATGAAAGGTACTCTCCTCAAGAACACCACCCGATGCGGTGGGTTAGTGTCAATCGTGGTAAGCCCCCGTGAGAGGAACGACCTTCTCATCACGACCTAAAGGCGAGAACCCTAGATTAGATGTGAATTCTTGACAGGGTCATTGTAACGCTAACTTGGTCATCGTGAATATTGAAATGCTAACAAACTCAGAGAATCTAATTTTTAAACTTGCCATCGACTAGAACTGCATGCTATGATTGTTTTTTTCTGCTCCGAAATATTAAATGTTAATTGCTGCAGTCGTTTCTTCGATTAAATGCTTCTAAATTTCATATACTTGTTATATACTTCGCCTTGGGATGCTAACTCTTTCTTGCAGACCCCTAGCTGACATACATTCATGTTTGTGGATGTATGTCAGGTTCAGAGCTTGAGTACTAGGAGGACCAGTACGAGACGCCTGAGTTGGAGAGTCAGGAGTTCGCACCTGACACAGTGCCTCTTCCAGCAGAGGACTAGTGGACCCCAACACCTTTACTGCTTTTCTTAGTTCCTTTTTGTCGCCGTAGTTACTTTTGAGTACGTTACTTTTCTTGTTGCTACTTTTAGCCCAGCTGTGGCATTGTTAAACTCTGTGTACGAACATTATTTCTGGATGTGGCTATTGACGTGCGTTTATATTTCATATATTTACGCACGTTTTCTTCCGTGTTTATTCCGTATTTTACCACCGTCTTTTATTTGTTTTCGCGTGTTTTCTTGTTTTCTTTCACTTTTCCATGTTTTCCGTGTTTTGCAGGAATTTACAGCATTTGGGACATAAAACGATGATATCATGAGTCCCCGGAGCAATGGGAGGGATCACGCGTGATCCAGGGGGTCAAACGTCAAAGAATTCATCTTTCAGCCCCTCACCCGGTCGGTTGGTCATCTCCAACCGATCGGGTGATGCACGCGTGCACCACCCGGTCTCTGCCGCAGCTCACAAAGAAGTCACCCGACCGGTTCGCAGACCGGTTCTGCGGGCGGATGTTCTCTGTTTTTTTCGAGCAGAATTCCAACCGATCGGGTGACTCTCACCCGATCGGTTCATCTGTAGCTGATGTTGAAGAGCTGAAGACACGGGCGTCCAACCGATCACTTCACCCGACGGCTCCAAGATCCAACCGGTCACTCAAGAACTCACCCGACCGGTTCATCTGACCGGGTGAAGCGCCGCCGTTTTCTGTTTACTATTTGTAACAGATCACCCGATCGGTTGACTTGTCAACCGATCGGGTGACGCTTTTGCTGCGGGTTTGGACCCGAACCATTAGGGTTTCGAAGTGGGGCTATAAATACTCGAAGTTGGCCGACTGAAAGGGGATCTCTCTTCTCAGTTTTTTAGGGCTTTTGCCCCCCTTCTCTTGGGAGTTCTAGGTTAGTTTTAGATTAGGTATTTTGTTCAATAAGTCTTGTATGGGATCAACGATTCACTCAAGATAAGTATTTCTTTCTCTTGTTCTCCATTTTTGTATTGTATTTCTTTTGCTTCATGATGAATGTTTTTGTGTGTTTTGTGTTGTTTGTTTATATGTTTTTCATCATGGAGTAGTATTGATGAACCCTAATACGGGTTAGGGTAGGAATGTTGCTTGGGAATTTACATTAGACTTGGTTGCATGTCACGTGTTCGATGAAATGTGTCAATGGGGATTTCTAGCAATCTGGGTCCAATTCGTACGGCAACACACTAGATGTGTTGGGGATTGGGGTCCGGTGCTTGTCCTGTCAAGATCCGCTTCGATGTATTGCTAGAAATCACATTTGACCTATTTGGCCATTAGGGTTACGCGGGGGTGTTTCATTGTCATCGGCGGGAAAAAGACCGCCTCTGACCGTCGGGCCAAGGGGGAATAAACTTGGCGGTTGACCCCCTAGCCATAGCTCACGCCCCCAGCGTAGACATCGAGTCCTCACGCGCGGGAGCGGCTTGGACGAAGTGTTGGGAGATATCATTATGGCCTTAATGCTCCCGGTTGCGGAAGGTGTTTATGGACCGGAACCGGGTAGGCCTAGCATGCTTGGCACCGACCGGAATATCGGGCCATGGACGCTAGGTACCACCTTTTGGGGCAATGTCTCACCCTGGATCAAGTCAAATGCCAAGTGTCATGAGTGCTCTAGCCCGTGTTAGCGGGGATTCATTTTGTGTCGTTTTCATATTATTTCTTTTATTTCTACACTTCACCCACATCATCCGCGTAGCTAGCACGCGACCTAGGCGAGGCTAGTAGCCACTCAAGCCATCCACCTCCCTGTGTTCGATATACCCGCACCCTACACTATCCGTGCACTTACGGTAAAACGACACCGCGCCCAAACCGTAAACGGGGCGCCGGTCAAGTTTTTGGCGCCGTTGCCGGGGAGGCGTTCGGTTTGATATTAGCTTAGCTTGGGTTCATTAGTCTACGTATAAAAACACAAAAATTTCTTTTTCTTTTTTTTTATATAAAAAAATATATATATATTCAATAACCAAGAAATTTTTCCCCCACTGTTATATTATCTTTTTGTTATTTTCTTGTGCTATTGACGCTCCTCTCTAGTTTTCTTATTTTTGTTGTCCAGGTATCTTTGGTGTAACCATATGGAGATCAAATTTCGATGCTCAGATGAGAGGCTACAATCCCTATTCATTTTTGGTTTGTGAGACTTGTGGGATGGCAGGGCACGTGTATTATGATTGCCTTGAGAGCCTCCCCCCACACCAAGGCCGTACATTTTCCCACAACCATAACCCAAACACCTCCCATCCATTTCCTCAGCCTTATATCCCTCCACCACCCCAAGAAGAATCAAGTCCCGTATCTCTCCTTGAAGGTGCCTTGTTTAATCAAGGCCAATTCTTACAAAACGTGATGTTACCAATCACCGAGCCTACACCGAGGAGAGAGGATGAAGGAAAGGATATACCCACTTTCATGGTTGAGACCACCATCTCATCGGCCACCATAGACACATCTCATACCGATGCCCCAATTTTCCCACACTACCACTTGGATGACGAAGCATTTTTTGATGATGATAGTGAGGATGGGGAGATTTCTCTAGGATCTGTGGGAGAGACTTGTCATCTCTATTTGGATACCCCATATGAGTCCTATGAGAGCACCGAGGAGACCACAGAGCTTATGCAAAAGGGCGAGGAGGATGTGCGTGAGGACGAGGACACCACGACCACATATGAGGGGTCCGCTCCACATCCACCTCCACAGCCATCACTGTCACAGTTTCCTCCTTGGTCGGTGGTCAACCATGAGGATGTCATTCAGGACATCGAGCAGATGGAGAAGCATGAGCATATCGTCGAGGAGGATGTGCATGAGGGCTTGGATACGATCGTCCACTTCATGGAGCCCGAGCCACATCTACCTCTACCGTCACGCTCCACTTCTTCTGCGGCTGAGCATCTACTTGAGCATATTGCCCCTATTCAGGGAGATTTTCATACTCACTCTCACTCCACTTTTGAGTCTCGCTTTTCACTTCCTATTTCTTTAGACTCGTATATATTTGACATACCATATCTCTCGCAGGACACAGGATCTACTTCCCCTGAGGTATGCTGCGGTGTGTCACCACCTGGAGAGCCACTTCTCATGGAGAGCAAGGATTTGGTCGTCGCTAGTATAGAGGATAGCGACCGATTCTCAGGGAGTATTCGTCACACTTTCACTATTTTTCAATCCTATTTTGACGATTATCTCTGGGATACTTTTATTTTGGGGAAAGATTTTTTGCCATGGACTAATGCACATCGTCCTTTGCAGGTCGCAGGTGGACACCTACGAGGGATGCTTGGAGGTGCATTGCTTGGGTCCATTGGCACACGTGGGACAGCGCTTCTGGCGGAGCCACAGAAGGAGCAGTTAGAGCAGCTACCTGCCCCACTCCAGATCTTGGATCCGCCTATGCTCAGGTGTATCCTAATCCAGTAGTGTAAAAATTTACCGCTTTCTAGTTTAGATTTGAATAATCTCGTCTCCTCTCATTAGCAAGGGGAGCGTATCTAGGATTTGCTTTTGCATCATAATAACCCTTCATGTCGTGCCCTTCTATCATTTCACCCTACATCCTCTTCAGAGGAGAACGAGCAGACTGTCTCTCCTGCATTCTGATTTCTTTCTTTTCCGATTTTCCCCGAGCATATTTCTGCATCACATTGATCATATCATTTTGCTAGCATTGTCATGTTCAGCTTGGGGGAAATCGATTTGTGTGCATGTTTTCGTGTGTCTTATTTTTTAGTTTCGCTCATGTGTTTTTCGTGTTTTTCATTTTTTTGTGTCGGTGCACAACTCCCCCCCATTTTAATTGCCCTCCCGTATTCACTACTATTGCATTGAGGACAATGCAAGTTTCAGCTTGGGGGAGTCGCACTTCGTGCGTCATTTGTCTCTTTTTCTTCGTTATTTGAGTCGTTTTTCTCCGTGTTTTTTTTTCTTTTTCTTTTCTTCTTTTTGTCTCTTTCTCCTAGAGATGAACACTATGATGAATTGCCACAAAATCACACACACCTAGCATGGCATCGATAATCACACTCACTAGCCCTAGGTTATCGAGTCCTCTTGCATTTCACGCTTCGTGGGTCCACTTTGCTTTTATGTGAGTCGTGTGTCGTGTCTAGCTTATAGTGTGCTTCTACTTTGTGATGTTGATTTATATACCTACCCTTGGTTGACCCCTAGATTATCATGCTTCGATGTTGAATATGCGGTATTTGCTTCTAATGTCTGCTTCTATATGCATGCTATATATCGTATACTTCATTTCGCATGTGTCGGGATTCCACAATTAAGGACTAGGATAACCCATTTAGCCCATGCTCTAATTAGCGAGAATAGTTTCCTTCGCCCAAGTGTTTAGATTCCGATTTCTTTTTTGTTTTACTTGGTGCAAATCCCCTCGTCGTGTACCGTTCTCCCACTTGGGAGAGTACACATGTATATATCCCAATATCCAAAAATCCAAAAAAAAAAGAGAAAAGAAAAGAAAAACCCAAAGAGAAAAGAAAAAAATATATGTATAGCCAAAAAATCCAAAAAAAAATACAAATACCCAAAACCCAAAAATTCCCGTGTGAATATTTTCCTACTTGTCGAGAATAAAGGGAAGGCGAGAATTTGCACCGAGTGTTCTTCTCCACATCATCTCAACCCCCATCGTTTTCGAAAATACCTGGCTTAGGAACTTTTTGGCTATTATCTAGGCTATAGTGTGGTGAATTCCTTAACCCTAGTTATGGAGTCCCTAACGCATGATATGTTTCGATTCTCTCTCTATTCTCATGCATGCTTGAACCATATATTCACCGCTTAATTCAATTCGAATCGATATTTGGGGCATATCTTGGATTTGTGTATATCGAGCTTTATTGCACAATGTAGATAGTGACACCGTTTGCTAGCACACGACCACACTCGCTCGCGCTTCACCGCGTGGGTCCACGGCACTCGTCTGGACTCGTATTCCTTGGTTTATTGATGTGATTTGGCGTTCGCTTGCTTGGTGTATCATTTTTGATTTTGTTGGCCCTAACGGGTGATCTAGGATATAGAGTTCTCTTTTTCTCTCCTTCTCTCTATTTTCTCCCTCCGAGCTCCTACTCTCACTCGTCTTCCTCGAGGACGAGGAAGAGTTCAGCTTGGGGGATTTTGACGTGCGTTTATATTTCATATATTTACGCACGTTTTCTTCCGTGTTTATTCCGTATTTTACCGCCGTCTTTTATTCGTTTTCGCGTGTTTTCTTGTTTTCTTTCACTTTTCCATGTTTTCCGTGTTTTGCAGGAATTTACAGCATTTGGGACATAAAACGATGATATCATGAGTCCCCGGAGCAACGGGAGGGATCACGCGTGATCCAGGGGGTCAAACGTCAAAGAATTCATCTTTCAGCCCCTCACCCGGTCGGTTGGTCATCTCCAACCGATCGGGTGATGCACGCGTGCACCACCCGGTCTCTGCCGCAGCTCACAAAGAAGTCACCCGACCGGTTCGCAGACCGGTTCTGCGGGCGGCTGTTCTCTGTTTTTTTCGAGCAGAATTCCAATCGATCGGGTGACTCTCACCCGATCGGTTCATCTGTAGCTGATGTTGAAGAGCTGAAGACACGGGCGTCCAACCGATCACTTCACCCGACGGCTCCAAGATCCAACCGGTCACTCAAGAACTCACCCGACCGGTTCATCTGACCGGGTGAAGCGCCGCCATTTTCTGTTTACTATTTGTAACAGATCACCCGATCGGTTGACTTGTCAACCGATCGGGTGACGCTTTTCCTGCGGGCTTGGACCCGAACCATTAGGGTTTCGAAGTGGGGCTATAAGTACTCGAAGTTGGCCGACTGAAAGGGGATCTCTCTTCTCAGTTTTTAGGGCTTTTGCCCCCCTTCTCTTGGGAGTTCTAGGTTAGTTTTAGATTAGGTATTTTGTTCAATAAGTCTTGTATGGGATCAACGATTCACTCAAGATAAGTATTTCTTTCTCTTGTTCTCCATTTTTGTATTGTATTTCTTTTGCTTCATGATGAATGTTTTTGTGTGTTTTGTGTTGTTTGTTTATATGTTTTTCATCATGGAGTAGTATTGATGAACCCTAATACGGGTTAGGGTAGGAATGTTGCTTGGGAATTTACATTAGACTTGGTTGCATGTCACGTGTTCGATGAAATGTGTCAATGGGGATTTCTAGCAATCTGGGTCCAATTCGTACGGCAACACACTAGATGTGTTGGGGATTGGGGTCCGGTGCTTGTCCTGTCAAGATCCGCTTCGATGTATTGCTAGAAATCACATTTGACCTATTTGGCCATTAGGGTTACGCGGGGGTGTTTCATTGTCATCGGCGGGAAAAAGACCGCCTCTGACCGTCGGGCCAAGGGGGAATAAACTTGGCGGTTGACCCCCTAGCCATAGCTCACGCCCCCAGCGTAGACATCGAGTCCTCGCGCGCGGGAGCGGCTTGGACGAAGTGTTGGGAGATATCATTATGGCCTTAATGCTCCCGGTTGCGGAAGGTGTTTATGGACACGGGAGTGCCCACCGTCCGGAACCGGGTAGGCCTAGCATGCTTGGCACCGACCGGAATATCGGGCCATGGACGCTAGGTACCACCTTTTGGGGCAATGTCTCACCCTGGATCAAGTCAAATGCCAAGTGTCATGAGTGCTCTAGCCCGTGTTAGCGGGGATTCATTTTGTGTCGTTTTCATATTATTTCTTTTATTTCTACACCTCACCCACATCATCTGCGTAGCTAGCACGCGACCTAGGCGAGGCTAGTAGCCACTCAAGCCATCCACCTCCCTGTGTTCGATATACCCGCACCCTACACTATCCGTTCACTTGCGATAAAACGACACCGCGCCCAAACCGTAAACGGGGCGCCGATCAGCTTTGTCTTTTCTGGATGTGTTTCTTATTATTTCTGAATGGCAGTTGCAAGGACCTCATCTGTGTTTTAATCACAGACGCTTATTGAACTCGAGCTTCGCCGCTCCAGTTCAAGCGGACCGCGTAACGCTCTCGCTTCCGGTGTCTTTTGGGAAGCGGGGCGTTACAGGCTTTAGTGGTGGCCCATGCAGGTCCTCTTGCAACTGCAAAATTCAAAATAATGAGAACATTATCATTAGCCAAGCATCTAGGATAATCGTATACACTGGATTAACTCGGGCTTTCTTTCTCTTTTACAGGATGTCCGGAAGACGCATCACCCGACACGGAGCCGGAGCCGGAGCCGGAAACGGAGCCGGAGCTGCCGGAGCCGGAGAGGACGACATCCACCAGATGCTGGGAGTTATGAGAGATATGCTGGAGGTTCAACATCATCTAGTCCAGCAGGGACGCCAGGCTGCACCAGCTGCGCCAGCTGCACCAGCTGCACCAGCTCCTGGAGCCAAGCAGTTCAAAGAGATGCGTCCGAAGAGTTTCTCCGGACGAGAGGGCCCGCTAGCGACCGAAGAGTGGCGTCAGAGCACTGAGGATGATTTGGGCCTTGCCCGAATCCACAAAGATGAATGGGTGGATCTTGCCAGGAAGCAGCTGCCAGATAATGCCCGCAGTTGGTGGACTGCGGAGGAGGCTAGGCTGACCAAGCCGATTTCATGGGATACCTTCAGCAAGAGATTTGATGCCCAGTATTTTCCAAAGTCGGCGAAGCAGATGATGGAGAGTCGCTTCATCAACCTGGAGCAGGGTACTATGACCGTTGACGAGTACGAGGCGGAGTTCACTATGCTGAGCCGCTATGCCCCTGCCATGGTGAAGGAACCTAAGGACTGTGCACACCGTTTCCTACAGGGCTTGGACCTGGACATTCAGAGTGTGCTGTCCGGGAATACTTTTTCTACTCATGAGGATGTTCTGGTGGCTGCGAAGAATCAGGAGCACGTGGCCAATCTGAAGAAGGCCCGACAGGCGGGCAAGCGCCCGATGGAGATGCAGAGGAGTGCACCTAGGCCTGGTGTACGTCCAGTCCAGACCACCCAGTTCAAGAGGCCAGCCGCACCTGTTTTCAACCGAGCTGAGCTGACTTGCCACTTCTGCGGCAAGCTTGGCCATCTGAAGAAGGACTACAGGAAGATGCTGAATCAGTGTTTGGTTTGTGGATCGTCTGCTCATGTTGCGAGGGACTGCCCCCGAGGTTCTCGACCTATGACTGCTGGAGCACCTGGACCTGTTCAGCAGACGGCGCCTGCACCTGGACCCGCTCAGAGACCAGTGCCTGCACCTGGACAGCGAGGACCACCTCTGGTACCGCAGGAGCGAGCCTTCCAGCAGGCCAAACCCCCGGTGCGTCGAGCTTACACCATGACAGCCGTTGAGGCTGAAGCTGTTGACGACGTGATCGCAGGTAACCCTTGACCTAGTCTTTACCTTTCTGCATTTATGTTTGATTAGTTAGTTTCCTTGTTTGATATAGTTGCTTGTTACCCCTTAGGTGTTATCCTAGTTTCTTCTCACCCCGCCCTGACCCTGTTCGACTCTGGAGCTTCCATGTGCATCCTGTCACGGAATTTCGTAGTCGAACACTCGATTCCCACCTACACACTTCCCAAGTGTTGGAACATCACGACTGGGAATGGTGTAGTGAAGGTTGTGCTTGGTTTTAGACCTTGCCCGTTGGTGGTTAGTGGACACGAATTGTATGCAGATTTCATCGTCCACGACCTACCCAATTTCGATGCGATCCTCGACATTGATTGGTTAGGAGCTTTCTACGCCACGATCGACTGTCACCGGAAGAAAGTGGTGTTTGAAATCCCTGGCCATCCAGTATTCGAGTTCGTCAGTGGAGGACGTTCGCTTGGACCTGTCAAGTTCCGGGCCCAGCCGTACAGATTGACAGTTGCATCTATGATAGCAGAGCCGGAGAAGCCAGCTATAGTGCGAGACTTCGAGGATGTTTTTCCCGAGGACATTTCCGGTTTGCCGCCTGATCGAGCGTTGGAGTTCGGCATTGATCTGATGCCAGGAGCTCAACCGATTTCTAGGGCGCCGTACCGCATGGCTCCTGCTGAGTTAGAGGAGCTGAGGAAGCAGTTGGACAAGCTGCTATAGAAAGGTTTTATTCATCCCAGCGTATCTCCCTGGGGTGCACCCATCTTGCTGGTGAAGAAGAAAGACGGATCGAGAAGGATGTGTATCGATTATCGGGAGCTGAATCAGATCACTGTGAAGAACAAGTACCCCGCTGCCCCGTATTGACGATATCTTCGATCAGCTTGGTGGATCGAAGGTGTTCTCGAAGCTGGATCTTCGGAGCGGATACCATCAAGTCAGAGTCAAGAAGGATGACGTGCCCAAGACAGCTTTTCGGACCAAGTACGGGCACTATGAGTTCGTTGTCATGCCATTCGGTGTGACCAACGCTCCTGCTGTGTTCATGAACCTCATGAACCTCATCTTTTATGACTTCCTTGACAAGTTCGTGGTGATTTTTATAGATGACATCCTGGTGTATTCGAGGAGCGAGGAAGAGCATGCTGAACATTTGAGATTGGCATTGGAGACGCTCCGCCATCATCGACTATATGCCAAGTATAGCAAATGCGAATTCTGGCTGGACTGAATTGCATTTCTTGGACATGTAGTATCAGGAGCCTGCATCTCAGTGGACCCGGAGAAGGTCAGAGCAGTCAGTGATTGGCCTACGTCGCGATCAGCTTCGGACATCAGGAGTTTTCTCGGATTGGCTGGTTACTACCGCAGATTTATCAGGGATTTCTCGAGGATAGCTGAGCCGATGACGAGGTTGACCCGGAAGGATGTCAAGTTCAGTTGGTCAGAATCTTGTGAGCATGCTTTCAGGACCTTGAAGGAGAGACTGACGACTGCACCGATCTTAGCTATTCCGGATAGAAGCGGAGGCTTTGAGATTTTTTGTGATGCATCGGGGAAGTGACTTGGTTATGTTTTGCACCAGCACAACCATGTGGTCGCGTATGCTTCGCGACAGTTGAAAGTCCATGAGAAGAATTATCCGACCCATGATTTGGAACTCGCCGCTGTCGTATTCGCGCTGAAGATTTGGCGTCATTTCTTACTTAGTGAGAAGGTGAAGATATTCACCGATCACAAAAGTTTGAAATACATATTTACTCAGAAGGAGCTGAATATGAGACAGCGCAGATGGTTGGAGTTGATGGCAGACTACGACATCGACCTTCAGTATCATCCAGGGAAGGTGAATGTCGTACCGGACGCCTTGATCCGACTGCCTGAGGTGATGATTCTCACAGCCGAGTGGAGATTGCAGCAGGATTTGCGAGAGATGGATGTTGAAGCTGTTCTTCCCGGAGTCACTTCATCGTTGATGAACATGCAGATTCAGTCGACGATTGTTGATCGGATCAAGACTGCTCAAGCTGGTGATGCTAAGTTGAGGAAGATCAGAGAGCAAGTCGAAGCCGGACTCCGGACAGATTTTGTGATTCACGAGGATGGATCTTTGAGGTACGGCAGTATGGTCTGCGTGCCTGCAGGTGATATCAGAGAGGAATTGATGAATGAGGCTCACAGCTCGCCTTATTCCATTCATCCTGGAGGTACGAAGATGTACAAGGACCTTCGTCGGAATTTCTGGTGGCACGGGATGAAAAGAAGTGTGGCACGGAGTGTTGCCAAATGCCTGGTGTGTCAGCAGGTGAAGGCTGAACATCATCGCACGGCCGGACTACTACAGCCCCTGCCTATTCCGGAGTGGAAATGGTAGCACATCACGATGGACTTCGTGACTGGCTTACCTCGGAGCACCAAACAAAATGACGCAATCTGGGTCATCGTCGATCGTCTGACCAAGTCTACGCACTTCATACCGTTCCGAGTAGGACAATCGACGGAAATACTGGCTAGGAAATATATGGAGGTAATGATCTGACTCATCCTTTCGTATTTCCTTTCTAGTATCAATAGTGATGTGAATTTGTTGTGTAGGAGATCGTGCGTTTGCATGGAGTCCCTGTGAGCATTGTATCCGATCGCGATACGAGGTTCACGTCTCAGTTCTGGAAGAGTCTGCAGACCAATCTTGGTACCAGTCTGAAGTTCATCACTGCGTATCACCCGCAGACGGATGGCCAGTCAGAGCGAACCATTCAGATTCTGGAGGACATGCTGAGAGCTTGCATGCTAGATTTCAAGGGTTCGTGGGAGGATCATCTACACCTGGTGGAATTCTCCTAATACAACAGTTATCAGGCAAGCATTGGCATGGCGCCTTTTGCTGCTCTCTATGGAAGGAAGTGTCGTTCACCTCTGAGCTGGGACGACGTTGGAGATAGAGAGTTGTTGGGACCAGAGTTGATTGTCGAAGCTGTGGACGTTGTTTGAGATATCAGGGACAAGCTTCGGATTGCCCAGGACCGTTATAAGCATTGGGCTGATGCTAAACGGCGTCCTCTGGAGTTTCAGCCGGGAGACCATGTGTTCCTGAAAATTTCTCCGAATCGCGGAGTGATTCGCTTTGGGAAACATGGCAAGCTCAGCCCGAGATACATTGGACCCTTCGATGTTTTGGAGAGAGTTGGTGAGGTAGCATACCGCTCAGCCTTGTCGCCATCCTTGGAAGGTGTTCACGACGTCTTCCATGTGTCTCAGCTTCGTCGGTACATCAGCGACCCATCTCACGCTGTTGACTACTCTGAGATCACCGTTCGTCCAGATCTGACGTATGATCAGCAGCCAGTGCAAATCCTCGACAGACGTCAGAAGTCACTTCGAAACAAGACTGTCGACCTTGTTAGAGTGATGTGGCGACACGGCTCGCCGGGAGAGTCCACCTGGGAGAGAGAAGATGAGATGAGAGAGCGTTACCCCCACCTGTCTCTTGAACATTGATTGTTAGAAATTCCGAGGGCGGAATTTTCTTTAAGGTGGGTAGGATGTAACGACCGGTTCTTATCAGTGATATTATCTGTATTTTCTCTACTGATTTATTTTTCGCCCGTGACCGTATCAGCGTATCTGCCTCGGTGCACGTGCCAACCTATCCATGTTGATTATTTCTACTATTGTCTTATGATACAAGTTAATTTCTTATTACTTATTATTAGTGTTGTCATTTGTTATTGTTATCGTTATTATTATTATTAATATTAATGTTCTTATTATTTTATGTGACACTTGGTTATTTGTTTCTATTGTGTTATTATTATTATAGTTATTATTATTATTACTAGGTTGTGACACTTGGTTATTATTATTATTATTATTATTGCTATGATTATTATTGTTACTATCCTTCCTTTTTGCATCACCCTGTTCTCTTTTCAAACCCAGGCCAACATCTATCATCACTCACGCATCAGGTGGTGCACATGCCGCCTATATTTTTTTTCAAACCTAGGTTAACATACAGGCAACACAAACCTTAACACTATATTACAAATAAACCCTACACTATTTTAATAAAAACCTAGTTCTAAAACCCCCAGGCCTACAAGCTGCCGGCCCTATTGATTTAAAAACCATGTACTCCAAATAAAACCTATAACCTATTTCCATATAACAACATAACCCTAGCTACAGACTCCTATGTATATAAAAAAAACCCTAACTATTCTTGTAAGAGCCCACAGCCGCAACATTTGTGAGAAGGAAAAAAAAAGGAGAGAGAACCCTAGCTTTATACCTAAGCCTATCAAACCATATACTCTATTTCTTTGAGAAACCATACAGCAACCTACTTGGTCACTCACACAACTGCATCTATGCACAGCCGCAACAAATTCAACCCTAAGCCTAGGACTTACACAGCCCCCTCAGCATCCTATAAGTATACAACCCTAGGCCTACCATCTATTATAAAACCCTACCCTAACCAACAACTCCAGCCGCCAGCCTGCTCTTTCCCTTTCCCCACGCAAACACATCTCCAGGCCGGCCATTGCTCCTATCTCCAGCCACGCAAGTCCACAGCCCACCCGAGCTTCCTCTTCTCCAACCTCACCCACGCACAGGCCGAGCTTCCCTCCCCTATCCCGCAAGCACTCCACGGCCACAGCAAGAACCCACTCCAGCCCGAGATCCCCCACCCACGGCCTCCTCAAACCCGCAAGATCCCCAGCAGCAACACCCCAGGCCGTGGTTCCTCCTTCCTCCCTATTCCGCAGGCCACGGCTCCCTCGCAGATCCGCAACAGCCCCCTCGTGGCCGCAGCGAGTCCCCACATCCACAGAGCACTCGCGCACGGGCCGTGTGCGCGTCAACAGCCCCGGATCTGACGAGAACGCTCCCCGACGCTCGACGCTCGCTGTTCCGGAGTCTTCACGCGTCGCCACTGCTCGTTGGCGTCACCCGATCCCACGCTTCACTCCAGGTTGGTAGATCTACCCCCTAAAACTCATAACCCCCACCGTAAAGTAGAGAAACCTAATAAAACACGTTGATTAGACGTCGTAGGAGCTTTTACGAATCTGACCTGAACTGAAAAACTCCAATTCTGATTTTATTTTCTGCCAAAACAGCGAACCGAATCTCCCACATTATAGTATTCGTCGAGACGAATCCAACGACACCAAGAACGCCAAAAACAGGCAAGTATATAATTTGTTATGATTTTTAGAAGTTTCGGCACGTTTACGCCGCCTTCATGTATTGCTGAATAACCTGAAATTGATACGTGAAATAATGTAGGAAAGTGACACCATAATGATTAGGACAAAAATTGGGATCCAACGGTATATCATACGATATATCCGCAATTCAAACAACTAGAGAAAGAAATTGTTTCTGTAGCAAATTGAACGAAAAGGACGAAATCGTCATTATTGGAAATTATGGAACCGGTTGTTCGACCCGCTTCCGCTTTGCAGAACTGTCACCATAAAACACTAATTTTGATAACAATGAAATTCAGTGAGTCTTGACATGCTTAACAGTTTGGACATCGTGAGATCGTGCGCCTCGAAGGCGGTATCGTGATATCGTGATGTCGTGTGAGTCGACTAGGCCGGCTCGTGTACCGGCAAAACTTTTGGGTGGGGTTAGGGTTGAGCGGCCACTGGGCGTATGAAAGGTACTCTCCTCAAGAACACCACCCGATGCGGTGGGTTAGTGTCAATCGCGGTAAGCCCCCGTGAGAGGAACGACCTTCTCATCACGACCTAAAGGCGAGAACCCTTGATTAGATGTGAATTCTTGACAGGGTCATTGTAACGCTAACTTGGTCATCGTGAATATTGAAATGCTAACAAACTCAGAGAATCTAATTTTTAAACTTGCCTTCGACTAGAACTGCATGCTAGGATTGTTTTTTTTCTGCTCCGAAATATTAAATGTTAATTGCTGCAGTCGTTTCTTCTATTAAATGCTTCTAAATTTCATATACTTGTTATATACTTCGCCTTGGGATGCTAACTCTTTCTTGCAGACCCCTAGCTGACATACATTCATGTTTGTGGATGTATGTCAGGTTCAGAGCTTGAGTACCAGGAGGACCAGTACAAGACGCCTGCGTTGGAGAGTCAGGAGTTCGCACCTGACGCAGTGCCTCTCCCAGCAGAGGACTAGTGGACCCCGACACCTTTACTTCTTTTCTTAGTTCCTTTTTGTCGCCGTAGTTACTTTTGAGTACGTTACTTTTCTTGTTGCTACTTTTAGCCCAGTTGTGGCATTGTTAAACTCTGTGTACGAACATTATTTCTGGATGTGGCTATGTCTTTTCTGGATGTGTTTCTTATTATTTCTAAATGGCAGTTGCAAGGACCTCATCTGTGTTTTAATCACAGACGCTTATTGAACTCGAGCTTCGCCGCTCCAGTTCAAGCGGACCGCGTAACGCTCTCGCTTCCGGTGTCTTTTGGGAAGCGGGGCGTTACAGTGGTGGTTCGAGGAATCAACTCGTCATTCTTGTCCCTAATGACAGTGATTCCAGACTTTTTGGGCACAATTTGGATGGGACTCACCCGTCTACTATCCGATATTGGGTAGATGATACACACATCCAACAATTTCAGAAGTTCATTTTTGACAACCTCCTTCAACATCGGGTTAAGCCGACATTGCAACTCCCTCGATGGTTTTGAATCCTCTTCCAAATAAATGTGATGTGAGCACACTAAAGGGCTAATTCCTGTGATATCCGCTAGTGTCCATCCTATAGCCTTTTTGTGTGTTCTTAACACATCCAACAAATCGTTTTCTTTCTTATGTGTGAGGTTAGAATTTATTACCACTGGGAATGTCTCACCCTCCCCAAGGTAGGCATACTTCAAATATTCCAGAAGTGGCTTTAGATCCAATTTGGGATGCTCCGAAGATGATGGCATTTGAGGTGGGGAGTCCGTAGACAAGAAAAGATTCATCAATATGCTCACAAAAAGTATCAAGAAAATCTAAAGCATTATCAAATTCGGAACCAAAATGAGCTTCAACACATGTGTCCATAGGTTCCGAAGCTAAAAATTCAACCATGTTAACTTCATCGTATTCCCCCTCTCGTGGTGGCAATTTGCATGCATTGAAAATATCATGTTCAAGGGTCATGTTTCCAAAAGAGATTTTCAATTGGCCACTCATACAATTAATCAAAGTGTTACAAGTGGCCAAAAATGGTCTTCCTAGGATTATCGGGGTGGGATTCCCCGATGTGGGTCCTTGAATGTCAAGGACAATGAAGTCAACGGGTGATAGAATTTGTCCACTTGGACAAGCACATCTTCCACACAACCCCGTGGAATCTTCACACTCCTATTCGCTAGTTGTAAAACAACCGGTGTGCTTTTTAGTTCTCCCAATCCTAGTTGAAGAAAAACCGGGTAAGGCAATATGTTAACACTCGACCCCAAATCCAAAAGTGCTTGACCCATCCTCTTTATGCCTATGGTGCATTTAATTGTAGGGGATCACGGGTCTCTAAATTTTGGGGAAGTGTTGTGTTGCACAATGGAGCTCACTTCCTCCGTTAAGAAAGCTTTATTCTTCACATTCAAATTCCTCTTCACCGTGCACAAATCCTTAAGAAACTTAGCATATGTGTGAATTTGATTAATTGCATCAAGTAAGGGAATATTAATTTGACATCGTTTAAAAATCTCCCTAATTTTCGCTTGATACTTGTCCTTGGTTGGCAGGGAGAGCCTTTGAGGGAATGGTACCGGAGTGGAATAAGGCTCGGGCTCCTTGGATGGATTCTTCTTTTTTATGCATTCACCTTGCTCCTCCTCTAGCACCAAGTCCGGAATTTATTTCTTCTCTCCCACTTCATCCACTTGTGGATCTTTAGGTGGATCCACATTCTCAAAAATTTTGCCACTCCTCAACGTCGTCACCGCTTAGCATTGTTTCATCGAACCCCCCGCCGATGAAGATGAGTTCACATTGGGGTTGGGCAATGGTTGGGATGGTAGCTTCCCCTTCTCTAGACTTGCGGTCAACTTTGCCAAATGCTCCGCCATTTGTTGATTTTGAGTTTGTTGGAGTTGTTGAAATTGTTGGAATTGTTGGCTTTGGGCATGTTGCACTTGGATGAGTTGTTGCAATGTCTCATTCATGGAGTTCATTTGGGTCTCACTTCCTTCCTCCTTCTTCCTTTGGTAACCACCTCCTTGGTAATTGCAATTGAAAGGGGGTGCCTTGTACGGTTGATGAGATTGTTGTGTTGGCCCTTGATGTTGCGATTGTTGTGGTCTCCAACTCAAGTTGGGATGATTCTTCCAACTTTGGTTATACGTGTTGGAGTTGAAGTTTTGTCCAAACACTTGATTCACCTCCGCATTAGGTTCTCTCAAAATCTCCTTCAATGTGGGAATGGTGGGGAAATCGGAAGTATCGTGCCCTGTGGTCTCGCAAATGGCACAACTTTGCTCCATGGCTACACTCTTCACTACCCTCAACTCCATGGCTTGGATCTTCTTTTGCATAGCTTCTAACCAGGCTTCCATAGCAATATCGGTCCTCAAAGTATGTAAGCCACCACGAGTTGGTTGTGACGAAGAGGAGTCGCCTCTATCAAACTCCGAAGTTGTGTCCCACGTTTGTGCATTCTCCGCCACCATCTCCAAATAATCATACGCATCATCCGGCTCCTTATCAAAAAATTCCCCATTGCACATTGTTTCCGAAAATTGCTTTGATGTCGGTAAGAGTCCTTCGTAGAAAACCCCAATGACACGGTATTTCTCGAATCCGTGGTGTGGACATGAGAGTAAAAGTTTGTAACGGTCGCTTTCCGATCGTACTTTGTTCGTGCACGTGCTTTTGACCGTGCACGTATTTATTTTAGACTTTGTTTGTTTGTGAACACTTTGGTGTGATATGTCGTTGTGAATGTCTCTGAGAGTCTTAAATTGTGGCACTAATTTGGAACGGCATTTCTCGGGTCGTTCTCCCACGATTTGATCTTATTCGAAGAGATGTTGTGATTTTCACTTTTGACGTGAGACGTTTCTATTTTTAGTTTCGTCGTTTGACGTCGAAATTGAGATCCGTCTTCTTAGTTTTCTTTCTCTCACCGTCCCGAATACCCCAATATTTATTTTACAATTTTTGGATTTTATTTGACCTATTTTACATTTTTAGCAAAGCTTATAATATTTTTAATAACTAAGTTTTTAAAGTATTTTTAGCCAAATAAAATTTTTATTAGATTATAATACTTCAAACCATTTTTGAGCCAAATCCTAGCTCATCTTGGCCGCACCCTAGCCATGCGTGGGTTAGAGAGAGGGTGAGTTTGATTTTTAATTATTTTTAAATCCTACTCATATTAGAATTAGCCCTAGACCAAGTCAACCCCTCTATACTATATAAACAACCCTTAGGCTACCCTATTTTCGCAAGAAATTAACCCTAGCCATCACAAAAAACCCACCAATCTTGCTTGCGACGTTCGTCGCCACCGCTGCACAGCTGCCCTGTCCAACCGAGGGTTTTTCTTGTTTTACCTCGGTCTGACCGAGAACCCCACCCGTACAGCCGCTTCGCTGCGCTCCGCATCACACAGCCGCCCGCTTCGTTGCAGCGCATCGCACCCCGCACGACCGAGAACTTCTCTCGGTCTGACCGAGAGCATCGCCCGCTCCGCACGCTTCCCCGCTCTGCACAGCCGCCCGCTTCGCAAGCCTTGCACCGACCCCCGCATCTGCCCGCTACGACCGAAGCGCTCCCCCGCACCGCTCGTATCGCCGCTTCGTTGCAACGCTTGCAACGTTGCAAACCCCGCCCAAGCGCCCGACCGAAGAGATCCCCCGCACCGACCAAGAGCCCCGCTCCGCATCGCACCCCGTAGCGCTGCACAGCCCGTCCGCAGTGTCTGACCGAGAGACCCCCCCGCACCGGCCCGTGTCTGACCGAGCGACGTTCGTCACAACGTCGCAACTCTCGCACCGCTTGCCACCGTGGGCTCCCCAAGTTCTCCAGAGGTGTTGTGGGTCCCCCATTGGCCCCTAGCACTACTGTGGGTCCCACCTCGGTGCTTTCTCTTCGAGGATTTGCCATTTACGACGTTGTGATACGTTGTAGCCTGTCGTCGCACGTACTAGGTTTGGAATCTTGGTTCGTTGCTCTAGTTGCTGATCAGTCTATTCGAGCAAGGAATCTATTCTGGAATCTGGACTGGGAGCGTATTCTTTTATTCCAACCCCTGGCGTCGCTACCCAACGCCAGTGTAGCTTTCGCGTCGTGTTGAGGTAACGCTTTGCACCCCTAGGACCCCCAACCTATTGCCTGTTAAACAAGACTAAAATTGACATTTTTAAAGTGTTTTAAATTCAATAATCAAGATTAATAAAATGGAAATGTAGGCCGGTGGACTTGTGCACGTAGGTAGAATTGGACTTGGGACTCTTTGGACGGTGTATTCAGACGTTTGACTTGCAGGCAAGTGAAACTTGCCAACTTTTGCTTAGGGCCATGTTTTAGGCCACTTCCTTGCTTTTAGCGTAAAAGAGACTAGACAGTGAAATGATAGCTGTCTAGACGCAACTTTAAGATCTAGCTTGACAACGAAGCTATATCTGTCACCCTGCCATGTCATTCATGCATTGTTATCTGCCATGTTTAAATTTCTTATCTGTACGCACTTAAACTGTTATTTGCCATGTATTGCATCTTACATGTCATCCAGGTTGAATGTTGCATTCATAGCACACGCTACAAAATACTTGTACTTCCTTGTTCCGGCTAGGTGCAACCCTATGCCATCATGAAAAACACTTCCTGGCTCATGATCCAGAAGATGGGCGCCAGTCCATATACACGTGGAGGGGTAGGGATAAGCGATCACTTGAGCTTAGGAGTTGGCCCGCGCAGCCACTCTAGCCAAAAGGCGTAATCTCTGTGCATGACGTGCTTACTAAGACTTGTCTTTGTACTTGTGAATGTTCTTGCAAAACTTGACATCCATGCCATGATTTAAATGTCATGCTCGTACTTTACTTTACCTTACTTTACTTATTGCACTCTTGCTATAACTGTCATGTCATTGCATCATGCTAGAACTGCTAGGTTGCTGCTTTTACTTTCAGTTTCCTTGCACAAGTCTCTTGTAGACTTGCTGAAATGTGCCCCTTGCTCTTTTGGGTGTCACATGTTAGACCCTGAGCCAGAGACCGTAGATGAGGATGAGGTGTTTGCTGACGCTGAGCCAGAGCCTACGTTTGACGAGGAGTTGGTGGACACAGGTGACCAGTCTTAGAGACTGATTTGAGTTCTTTTTTGCTTTAGGTTGTTGTTTAGTTGTCGGTGCTTAGCACCATTACTTTGTTTTCTGTACTTTGTACTTTTGTTGGCCATGCTGGGGCATTTTTTAAACTCTTTTCTTTTAGCCTGGTGGCTTTTCTGCGATGTTGGAGTTTATTATTATGGATATTCTGATATTTCTCTTTTGTCTCATTTCCTTTTATTATCTTTGTTTCGTTTCGCATTGCAAGGACCTGCTATTTAAAGTTGATTGACGCTTATCGGACTTGCAGCTTTGTAGCTTCAAGTCTGAGTGGACCTTCTCAGCTTCGCCTCCATATTTTTGGGGAAACGGGGCGTGACAGGTTTTGTTGGTGGCCCATGCAGGTCATCTTGCAATTGCGAATTATCGGAACAACGATAATAACGGAATGTCCATTAAATAAATTACAACATTCAAGTCATTAAGCTTTGAGTCTAATTTTTTTTCGTTTTCTATGTTATTAGATGGCTGGGAGACGACAGACCCGAGCTAGTGGTGGGCCCAATAGTGTTGAGGTGCCGGATAGAGAGCCCACCAATGCTGAGGTCATGAGGATGATGCATCAGATGATGCAGGTGTAGCAAGGGATGCTTCAGAATACCCAGAGTGCCCCTCGCTTCGAGCCAGGAGCGAAGCAGTTTCGGGAGCTGGGCCCGACCTACTTTGATGGATCTGAAGGACCGTTGGCTGTTGAGGAGTGGATCAGAAATACTGAGAATAATCTGAAGATGTTGAAGATCAACCCGGCTGGATGGGTTGAGCTGGTGAAGAAGCAGCTCAAGGATAATGCCCGCAACTGGTGGAATGCAGAGGAGGAGCTGTTGGTGAGTCCTATACCTTGGGCTACTTTCAAGTCCAGGTTCGATGAGGAGTACTTTCTAAAGGCTGCCATGAGGGAGATGTTTCAGCGCTTCATTGAGCTGAAGTAGGGAAATCTGACGGTGGACCAGTACCATCAGGAGTTCACCAGGCTGAGTCGCTTCGCACCGAAGATGGTGGAGGATGCTGAGGAGAAGGCTCAGAGGTTTCTGTAGGGCCTTTCCCTAGACTTGCAGAACCTGATGTCTTCATCAGATCTGGAGTCATATCAGAAATTACTGGTAGTTGCTCGGAGACAGGAGCGGATTGCGAGGCAGAAGGGAGGACAGACATCGGGAGCTGGGAAGAGGCCTATGGAGCAGGTCAGAGGAGTGGTTAGGCCTGGGTTCAAGCCTAATCAGCCAGTGTAGTTCAAGAGGCCAGGTGGGCCTACTCAGAAGACTTGCCATTTCTGTGGCAAGATCGTGCATGTCAAGGAGTAGTGTAGGAGGATGTTGGGACAGTGCCTGATTTGTGGAGATCCTACTCATACTATGAAGGAGTGCCCGAAGTCTAAGCAGCCTTAGAAGGAACCAGTTACATCACAGCCATTGTAGCAGAGAGCACATGTACCTGCTGGTCGTGGAGCAGCCCTCGTTCCACAGAGGCAGGCTTTTCAGCAGGCCATGCAGCCGAGGAGGCAGGCTTATCTGATGACGACAGTGGAGAGCGAGGCTGTGGATGAGGTTATCGCAGGTAACTCTCAGTCTAGTTATTTCCTTCCTTAGTTAGTTTTGGCTTGTTAGATTATGTTTGGTTGCTTGCATATGATTGTTTGTTAGTATAGGGTTTGATTGTTAGACTGCTTGTTAGGTGTGATTTTGGTTTGCACATTTTCTGCACGAGTCCTCTTTGACTCCGGTGCATCGATGTGCATTATATCCTGGAGCTTCGTGGAGAAGCATTACTTAACGACTTCACCTCTTCCCAAGAGTTGGAACATCGTTACAGGAAATGGTGTGATCTCGGTGCATCGTGGTTGCAATTCTTGCCCTTTGGTGGTTTGTGGACATGAGCTTTACGCTGATTTTATTGTCCACGACATCATCAACTACGATGCAGTGCTTGGGATGGATTGGCTTGCGAGCTTCTATGCTACGATCGATTGTCGGAGGAAGAAGGTGGTGTTTGAGATCCCAGGACATCCAGTGTTTGAGTTCAGTCGGGGTAGCAGTTCGCTTGGCCCTATCAGATTTCGGGCCAAACCGATGGAGATTGTTGCAATGCAGATGGAGCAGAGTAGACCAGCTGTGGTGCGTGAATTCGATGACGTCTTCCCCGAGGAGATGTCTGGACTGCCGCCCGATCGAGCTCTCGAGTTTTCGATCGATCTTATTCCGGGAGCGCAGCCTATTTTGAAGGCACCGTATCGTATGGCACCAGCAGAGTTAGAGGAGTTGCGTAGGCAGCTGGATGAGCTTTTGCAGAAGGGTTACATTAATCCTAGTGTGTCTCCGTGGGGAGCACCGGTGTTGCTGGTGAAGAAGAAGGATGGTTCGTGTCGCATGTGCGTGGACTACATGGAGCTGAATACTGTGACCATCAAGAATAAATACCCATTGCCTCGTATAGATGAAATTTTTGATCAGCTTGGAGGTTCGAGGGTGTTTTCTAAGTTGGATCTGCGGAGTGGTTATCATCAGCTCAAGGTGAAGAAGGATGACATCCCGAAGACAGCGTTCAGGACGAAGTAAGGTCACTACGAGTTCGTGGTTATGCCTTTCGGTGTAACCAATGCGCCCGCAGTTTTTATGAACCTGATGAATCTGATCTTCTACGGCTTTCTAGACAAGTTTGTCGTTATCTTTATTGACGACATCCTGATCTATTCAAAGTCAGAGGAAGAGCATGCATCGCACTTGAGAACAGTATTGGAGATTATGAGGAAGCATCGTTTGTATGCTAAGTATTCCAAGTGCGAGTTTTGGCTGGATAGAGTTGCTTTTCTCGGGCATGTGGTGTCAGGCGATGGAATTTCAGTGGATCCCGAGAAGATTAAGGCTATCAGAGAGTGGCCTGTTCCGCAGTCAGCGTCTGAGATCAGGAGTTTCCTTGGGCTTACAGGTTACTATCGGTGTTTCATTAAGGACTTTTCCCGGATTGCTGAGCCGATGACCAGACTGACGCGGAAGGATGTACCATTTGTTTGGTCTGATGATTGCGAGAAGGCTTTTGATGTTCTGAAGGAGAGGTTGACGACTGCCCCTGTTCTTGCTGTGCCTGACCGGAGTGGAGGATTCGAGATCTTTTGCGATGCTTTTGGCAAGGGTCTTGGTTGTGTGTTGCATCAGCATGGGCATATGGTTGCGTATGCTTCTCGTCAGCTCAAGGCTCACGAGAAGAATTACCCGACACACGACTTGGAGTTGGCTGCTGTCGTGTTTGCGCTCAAGATTTGGAAGCACTTCCTGCTGAGTGAGAAGGTGAAGATCTTCACTGATCATAAAAGCTTGAAGTATATTTTTACTCAGAAGGAGCTCAACATGCGACAGCGTCGATGGTTAGAGCTCATGGCGGATTATGAGATTGATTTGCAGTATCACCCTGGCAAGGTGAATGTGGTTCCAGATGCACTGAGCAAACTTCCAGCGGTGATGATGTTGACTTCACAGTGGAGATTGCAGCAGGATTTTTGCGAGTCTGGTATTGAGATTATTCTTCCTGGAGAGACTTCTTCGTTGATGAGTATGCAGATACAGTCGACGATCGTGGATAGGATCAAGGCTGGTCAGGCTGGAGATGCTAAGCTGGTGAGGATTCGGGAGCAGGTGGAAGCCGGTCTGCGGACTGACTTCTTGATTCATGAGGATGGTTCGTTGAGATTTGGAGCCAGGTTGTGTGTGCCAGCTGGGGATATCAGAGAGGAATTATTGGTGGAGGCACACAGTTCGCCGTATTCTGTACATCCTGGTGGCACCAAGATGTGCAAGGATCTTCGTCTGAACTATTGGTGGCATGGTATGAAGAGGAGTGTGGCTCGGAGTGTAGCCAAGTGTCTGGTTTGCCAGCAGGTAAAGGCGGAGCATCAGCGTACGGCAGGGTTGCTACAACCGCTTCTGATTCCAGAGTGGAAGTGGCAGCACATCACTATGGATTTCGTGACTGGACTACCTCGGAGTCTGAAGCAGAATGACGCGATTTAGGTGATCGTAGACCGATTGACCAAATCTGTGCACGTTATTCCCTTCCGAGTAGGACAGTCTACTGAGACGCTAGAGAGGAGATATATGGAGGTAAATTATTTTACTCTCCGTTTCTATTTCCTTTTTCCTAGTTTAGATAGTGATGTAACGTGAATCGTGCAGGAGATCGTACGACTTCACGGAGTCCCTGTGAGTATCGTGTCGGACAGAGACACGAGATTCACATCTCAGTTTTGGCAGAGTCTGCAGAAGAGTCTGGGTACGAGTCTGAGTTTCAGCACGGCGTACCATCCGCAGACAGATGGCCAGTCCGAGAGGACGATTCAGATTTTGGAGGACTTGCTGAGAGCGTGCATGTTGGACTTCAAGGGATCTTGGGAGGATCATCTCCATCATGTTGAGTTTGCCTACAATAACAGCTACCAGGCGAGTATTGGTATGGCGCCTTTCGCCGTGCTATATGGGAAGAAATATCGATCACCACTGAGCTGGGATGAAATTGGAGATCGGGAGCTGTTAGGACCAGAGATGATTATGGAGGCCGTGGATGTTGTGAGGAACATTCGGGAGAAGCTGAGGATTACGCAGGACCGTTTCAAGCATTGGACAGATGCTAAACGGAGGCCTTTGGAGTTTCAGCCTGGAGATCATGTCTTTCTGAAGATTTCTCTGAACCTCGGAGTTATCCGATTTGGGAAGAGAGGCAAGCTGAGTCCCTGGTTCATTGGGCCGTTTGACGTCCTGGAGAGAGTTGGAGCTGTGGCTTATCGCTTGGCTTTGCCACCGTCGCTGGAGGGTGTTCACGACGTATTTCACGTATCTCAGTTACATCGATACGTTAGTGATCCGTCCCATACTGTGGATTTCTTGGAGATCACGGTTCGTTTGGATCTGTCTTATGATCAGCGGCCAGTTGAGGTTCTGGATCGACGGCAGAAGCAGCTGAGGAATAAGACCGTCGACTTGGTTCGAGTGCAGTGGCATCACGGTTCCCCTGGTGAGTCCACCTGGGAGCATGAGGATGAGATGAGAGAGCGCATCCCGCACCTCTTCCCGAGCAGTGCTTGATGTTGATTCCGAGGACGAAATCATTTCTAAGGTGGGGAGGATGTAACGGTCGCTTTCCGATTGTACTTTGTTCGTGCACGTGCTTTTGACCGTGCACGTATTTATTTTAGACTTTGTTTGTTTGTGAACACTTTGGTGTGATATGTCGTTGTGAACGTCTCTGAGAGTATTAAACTGTGGCACTAATTTGGAACGACATTTCTCGGGTCGTTCTCCCACGATTTGATCTTATTCGAAGAGACGTTGGGATTTTCACTTTTGACGTAAGACGTTTCTATTTTTAGTTTCGTCGTTTGACATCGAAATTGAGATCCGTCTTCTTAGTTTTCTTTCTCTCGTCGTCCCGATCACCCCAATATTTATTTTACAATTTTTGGATTTTATTTGACCTATTTTACATTTTTAGCAAAGCTTATAATATTTTTAATAACTAAGTTTTTAAAGTATTTTTAGCCAAATAAAATTTTTATTAGATTATAATACTTCAAACCATTTTTAGCCAAATCCTAGCTCATCTTGGCCGTACCCTAGCCATGCGTGGGTTAGAGAGAGGGTGAGTTTGATTTTTAATTATTTTTAAATCCTACTCTTATTAGAATTAGCCCTAGACCAAGTCAACCCCTCTATACTATATAAACAACCCTTAGGCTACCCTATTTTCGCAAGAAATTAACCATAGCCGTCACAAAAAACCCCCCAATCTCGCTTGCGACGTTCGTCGCAACCGCTGCACAGCCGCCGTGTCCGACCGAGGGTTTTTCTTGTTTTCCCTCGGTCTGACCGAGAGCCCCGCCCGCACAGCCGCATCGCTCCGCTCCGCATCGCACAGACGCCTGCTTCGTTGCAGCGCATCGCACCCCGCACGACCGAGAACTTCTCTCGGTCTGACTGAGAGCATCGCCCGCTCCGCACGCTTCCCCGCTCCGCACAGCCACCCGCTTCGCAAGCCTCGCACCGACCCCCGCATCCGCCCGCTACGAACAAAGCGCTCCCCCGCACCGCTCGCATCGCCGCTTCGTTGCAACGCTTGCAACGTTGCAAGCCCCGCCCAAGTGCCCGACCGAAGAGATCCCCCGCACCGACCAAGAGCCCCCGCTCCGCATCGCACCCCGCAGCGCTACACAGCCCGTTCGCAGTGTCTGACCGAGAGACCCCCTCGCACCGGCCCGTGTCTGACCGAGCGACGTTCGTCGTAACGTCGTAACTCTCGCACTGCTTGCCACCGTGGGCTCCCCAAGTTCTCCAGAGGTGTTGTGGGTCCCCCATTGGCCCCTAGCACTACTGTGGGTCCCACCTCGGTGCTTTCTCTTTGAGGATTTGCCGTTTACGACGTTGCGATACGTCGTAGCCCGTTGTCGCACGTACTAGGTTTGGAATCTTGGTTCGTTGCTCTAATTGCTGATCAGTCTATTCGAGCGAGGAATCTATTCTGGAATCTGGACTGGGAGCGTATTCTTTTATTCCAACCCCTGGCGTCGCTACCTGACGCCAGTGTAGCTTTCGCGTCGTGTTGAGGTAACGCTTTGCACCCCTAGGACCCCCAACCTATTGCCTGTTAAACAAGACTAAAATTGACGTTTTAAAGTGTTTTAAATTCACTAATCAAGATTAATAAAATGGAAATGTAGGCCGGTGGACTTGTGCACGTAGGTAGAATTGGACTTGGGACTCTTTGGACGGTGTATTCAGACGTTTGACTTGCAGTGAAATGATAGCTCTCTAGACGCAACTTTAAGATCTAGCTTGACAACGAAGCTATATCTGTCACCCTGCCATGTCATTCATGCATTATTATCTGCCATGTTTAAATTCCTTATCTGTACGCACTTAAACTGTTATTTGCCATGCATTGCATCTTACATGTCATCCAGGTTGAATGTTGCATTCGTAGCACACGCTACAAAATACTTGTACTTCCTTGTTCCGGCTAGGTGCAACCCTATGCCATCATGAAAAACACTTCCTGGCTCATGATCCAGAAGATGGGCGCCAGTCCATATACACGTGGATGGGTAGGGATAAGCGATCACTTGAGCTTAGGAGTTGGCCCGCGCAACCACTCTAGCCAAAAGGCGTAATCTCTGTGCACGACGTGCTTACTAAGACTTGTTTTTGTACTTGTGAATGTTCTTGCAAAACTTGACATCCATGCCATGATTTAAATGCCATGCTCGTACTTTACTTTAGCTTACTTTACTTGTTGCACTCATGCTATAACTGTCATGTCATTGCATCATGCTAGAACTGCTAGGTTGCTGCTTTTACTTTCAGTTTCCTTGCACAAGTCTCATGTAGACTTGCTGACATGTGCCCCTTGCTCTTTTGGGTGTCACATGTTAGACCCTGAGCTAGAGACCGTAGCTGAGGACGAGGTGTTTGCTGACGCTGAGCCAGAGCCTACGTTTGACGAGGAGTTGGTGGACACCGGTGACCAGTCTTAGAGACTGATTTGAGTTGCTTTTGCTTTAGGTTGCTGTTTAGTTGTCGGTGCTTAGCACCATTACTTTGTTTTCTGTACTTTGTACTTTTGTTGGCCATGCTGGTGCTTTTTTAGACTCTTTTCTTTTAGCTTGGTGGCTTTTCTACGATGTTAGAGTTTATTATTATGGATATTCTGAGATTTCTCTTTTGTCTCATTTTCTTTTATTATCTTTGTTTCTTTTGGCGTTGCAAGGACCTGCTATTTAAAGTTGATTGACGATTATCGGACTTGCAGCTTTGTAGCTTTAAGTCTGAGCGGACCTTCTCACGCTTCACCTCCATATTTTTGGGAAGCGGGGCGTGAAAAAGTTCCTTTAGCCTCTCCCAAGTTTGGTAGAATGTCTCATTGTTGCGTTGGGCAAAGCTCATGATTTGCTTCTTCAATCCTTGTGTCCTGTGCAAGGGAAAATTTCTTTAGAAACTCAGCTTGAAATTGCAACCATGATGTAATTGAGCGTGGTGGTAAAGCGTTAAGCCAATTCTTGGCTTTATCTTTGAGAGAAAAAGGGAATAACTTCAAGTATATCGTGTCGGCACTTGTTTTTCGATCAAACATATGGAACATACATTTTCAAATTCCTTTATATGAGGATATGGGTTTTCCCTCACCAACCCATGGAAAGTGGGTAGGAGTTGAATTACCCCGGGTTTAAAATTAAAGAAATTTGCATCCGTAGGCAACACAAAGCATGAGGCCGAGCTAGACCTCGTGGGTCTCAAAAGATCCCTCAAAAACTTAGGAATGTCGGCTTGAGAATTAGTTTCATGGTTACTAGTATTATCATTGTTCATGTTGTCTTTCGCCATGACGTATGTGCGTGTTAATCTATATGTTCGAGGTGTTCGAAGCCACATAAAATAACCAAGCAATCAATTGTATGCAAAGAAAAACGAAAACAAACAAAGTAAAAATTATATACGAATTTGTTCAAAAAGATGATATAGTCACAAAGCAAAGCTAAAAGTAATGTAATTGTCGATGTTAAAACCATTGTCCCCGGCAATGGCGCCAAAAACTTGGCGTGAACAAAAGATTGCACGTGCTAACTCCCAAGTATAAGAGGTCGCCAAGTAGTAATATTCCTAGTGAGCCTAAGATTGATCACGGAGACAACTTGTTTACAATCAGCAACGGTCACAATTGGCTTAAGTGGTGTGAGAAATACCACCCTTTGGGGGTGAGGATTGGTTGGGTGAATTTTTAAAGCAAATTAAAATCAAATATGCAAACAAAGAAAAATGTGGGATATCAAGCAAAGATGAGAAGTGGGAGTGTTTGTGGTTTCATGATGCAGTTGGGCTTATAAATCTATCTCAAATCACTACGGCTTCTCATCCGGCTAAGGAGAGAGTGATCGGATAATATGACATTTCATCGAATACAAGGGATGCAAAAAGTAATGAATAAAACATATGAGAATAATCACACTAAGCACAATAGAGAGGGTCCATTAGGATAAGACTCTCTTTGGATTTCCCACTAAGGTTCCAATAAACAACCCTAACTCAACATTTCATTCACATATGAGATGGTAAAATTATGCTAGAGATGAGTTCTATAAGCCCAACATACAACAATCCACCATAAACACACACCAAGAGATTTAGCCACTCATCATACATAAAGCTTACAACATTGATTCAAAAAGATTCATCCAAGATTTTTAATAAGTAGCAAAGCTCAAATAGAAAATTAAAAATATAAACTTGAAATACAAGGAAACCCCCTTTTGAGAAGATCCCAAACTTTCCCCTTGAGCTTCTCCCTTGAGCTTTCCTCCTTCTCCAAGATCTCCCAAGCCCTAGAAAATATTTGGGAGCAAAAAACTAAGCAAAGAAAACAGCCCCAAAGACCCATAAAAACGCACACAGCAATTCGGGTCTGCAAAAATTGGGTATTCAGGTCGAAAAATGCCCAAAACCCCGCACAAAACAGCCCCAAGAGCCAAATGGGGGCATTGCAGGTCGGGCCTAGGGTGCCTGACCCGCGGACGCCAAGCGCCTGCATCCAGCTGGGTGCAGGTGCGCGTAGCGCGCGTGCATGCCCGCTGCTGGGCAGGCACGCGTGCTGCGTGGGCCGCCCGCTGGGCCATTGCATTTGCATTTTTTATTAAATAGAAGCAGTGGCCCGCTGCTGAGCGAGCCGCTTTGTTTTTTTCTTTTAATCAAAGCAGCGGCACAAGTGGGCTGGCCAGGCGGGCTGTCCCACAGACTACAATTTGGTTTTTTTTTCCTTTTTTAAAATTCCAGAACATCCTCACAAGCTCTAATTAATTCCCAAAAATAGCTCCAAGCTCCAAGCAATCCTGAAAAAATTCCAGAAAATCCAGAAAATTTCCAAGAGTACCTGAAAAATAAGAGGAGCTAACATTAGTCCATAGAAATCGCATTTTATGTATGAAAACAGAATAGGCTTTAATATTACACAATATCGCAAAAACGCACGTATTAAAGCCAATATTAACATGATAAACACATAAAATGCCCAAAAAGGGGAGATAAACAATTTATACACTGAATCACTCTATACCCTCATTAAAAAATTGAACTATTAGCAGCAGCGAAAGCTTATGGTGTGTGTGTGTATTGGGTTTTGCTTTTGCTTTTTAATAAAAGACTAACCAAATATTTAAGATAAACTCAAGGCAATGCGATTGATAAGTTTAATACAAATTTATGTTGATCTTAATAACCCGAACTCAAGGCAATGTGATGCAAATTATTCGGTAAACAGTGTTTTGTACAAAAGTTGGGTTAGTGTCCATACCAAATGGTCTGCAAATAAAGTTCTGTGGTTTCTTCCTTTTTTGATAAATATTGTTTGATTTCTTTTCTAGCATGTATCTGACGTAACCTAAAAACTGATATGTATTACGCAACGATTAACAGCATTAAAGGAAACGATATAGTCTTGATGTATTTGTCTTCAATGCATGCTGATGTGTTTATGAATGACCAATTCAAAATATTGGTGGCTGAAATCTGTGTTAAAATTGGGTTCATTAGTGTATGATTTTTCTGTTTTAGTGATTTGTGAGGGTCTCGGTTCAAATTGAATGAACTGGACTTTGCAAAGTCAGCAATATCTGAAATGCAGCTAGAGCTTCTATGATATATTTAGAAGCTCACAGCAATATCTGAAACTCACTTCAACATTTGCTGCCTGTTTTTTCTATATTTTGCACCTCCATTAACATTTCTCATATGCCATGTAACAAAGAAATATGGACTACGTGTGTTTAATAGATATAAAAATATGTTAATGAGAGTAAATGACAACTCATCAGTGTGTACTTAGATTGTTTAAGGAAAATTATGTGTTTTCATTTACTCTTATGATTAAAAACCATGTCCTTTTATTGCACATATTTTCTGATTAAAAATTGATGGTGCTGAATAGTTTGATTGGGCACCCTGTGCTGAATAGCATCTTTTGAACTGATTTTTAAACATTTGATCGAGTTAGATGAATTGATGTGTTTTTTATTTTGTTGTAGCCGACGGAAGATAATGGAGCGATGCTTGTGCCCATCAAAATTGACTTGCATAGAGATAGGTCGCTTAGTAGCAAAGCGATTATTTTGCAGATCGACTATAAATTTCAGTTGGTTTCTACAGTGTTGTCTACTTCGACTGGTAATTTAAAATATGATGTGTTTTCATATTTGTTTTTTCTATGATGATGTAGGTATCCTTAGGCATTCAATGTTGACTTTGCGCATATTTTCTGATACCTGGGTTTTGTTGATTTTGGCTTGGGGCGGGGTGCTCTCTCTCGCTCATGCTCTGCTCGACTGCGATCTAAATAAGAAGAAGAAGATATGACAAAGAAGCTAGATAATCGGTTTCCCGCTGAAAGTTCTTTCTCCCTCTCTCCATTTAAGAGTGGTGTTGGGATAACATGATACTGTTTTATGGCACTTTGACTTTATTTCAGGTTGTGCCTTGAATGCCATCATTATCATTTCTCAGCCCCTACAATTTCTCAAATTTCTAATATAGTCTGATGAAGCTTGATTTTTGTTGATTTTATTGTTATTTTGTGGGCAGAGGCAAATGTCGGTGGTTTCAGTGAAGCACGGGGGGAAGATGGAGACGAGGAAGCACAAGTTTACCGACATCAATGATCCATGAACATGGCTGAGTGCTGGCCAAGACATTTCAAGCACCTTGACCTCGCTAGGCACATGTTTCATATTGGATTTACGAAGACCGTGCTCTCCATTATGTGTTGTGCTTGCTTCAATTACTCCAAAATTGCAATGCAGTAAGCTTGAGTTATCAATGAAGAATTGAAGGAACTAGAGATGAACCAATATAAGTTATAGTATTTGGAAGTTGTAGGTGTAATATTTTTTTGTCCTATTTGCATTGTTAGGAATAATTATTCTGTTGTTGGAAAAATTTTGGATGGTGATGTATCATATAAATACTGTGTTTGTTGTAGAAGAATTTTCGTTGTATTTGAAAAAAATTGTCATGTAAGTGGAATGTTGTGCTGAAGAAGAAATGGATGGATGGAATTAAACTTTGCCAACAATTCATATGAAATTCTAATATTGAGTTGCTTTTTTCCTTTTGATATTGCAATTTTTTGCTTTGTAAGTGGAATGTAGCAATTTGTTTTCTTTTGACATTGAGTAGCTTTCAACTCCAGTTGATAATGTAGTAGCTACTTAAACAAGATACTAACATTAAGTAAGTTTCTCTCTTCTCTTTGATTTTTCCAACTAGAAACTATTGAAGTTTTAAGTGTGTTGCATTTAGAATCTATTATATAAAACACAACTGTTTTGAATCCTAGGGCTGACTAGGACAAGTCCAAGTCATCAATAATGATCAGGATGCATCCACATCCTTGGCATCTAAGGGTCAAGATTTAATTCTGGGGGAACTTGAACTTCTGTTGGGAAAATCGAGAAGTTGAAATCTTAGAGTGAGGGGGAATCAAAAATGCACAGCACCCAACACAAAACACACAGCATCCAAGGGTCAACTTTTTTTTTGTTTTTTTCTTTGGTTTTCAAGCCCACACCCCCACAATCACTACATTTGCACAAAATACCGACCCTTTCCCCCTTTTGCTAAAAAACCCCTCACATTTCACTTTTTACCCCCCACCCCCAACACCCTTCCCACATATAAACACACACTTATGCACTTCTTCCCTTCATTTTTGTGTGTTTCTCTTTTGGCCCAGGGCCCCTACACCCTACCAAAACACTCATCCACACTTATGTAATCCCTCCTTCATTTTCGTCTGTTTCTCTTTTGGCACAGGTTATTTTTTTCCCTACACCAGAAGGCACCCGCACCGAACCTAAATTTTTGTTCGTTTAAATTTTGGAGTGGGAAATAATTTTTGGGGGAACAAAGATTTTGATGGGCTTCACCGAAGCTAAATTTTCGTTCATTTAAATTTTGGAGGGTGAAATAATTTTTGCGGAGAACAAAGGTTTTGAGGGAATATCTTAAATGAACCACGTTCGAAGGCACCCGCGCTATTTTTTTGCGCTAATTTATTGTTTCGCACCAAATTTATTGTTTTATGCCAATTTGTTATTTCATGCCGAAGGTGCCTGCGCCGAATTTATTGTTACATGTTGAATGTGCTTGTTTCGAATTTGTTGTTCCGTGCCAAAGGCGCCCAATCCTGCTAAATTTTTAAACGCTAATTTGTTGTTCCACGCCAGAGGCACCTGCGCCAAATTTGTTGTTCCATGTCGAAGCCGTCTGCATTGAATTTGTTGTTCTGCGTCAAAGGCACCCACGCCGAATGCGCACATGCCGCTAAATATTTTTACGCTAATTTGTTGTTCTTTTAAATTTTGGCTATGGAAATAATTTTTTGGGGAACAAAGATTTCACGGGGGAAAATCTTAAATGAACCGTGCCCGTCGACACAGGTTATGACTAGTATATATATATATATATATATATATATATATATATATATATATATATATATATATATATATATAAGTTTTCTCTCTCTTTCTTTTAGTGAGAGAAGCTTCGGTGATTAGGGCATCTGTGGTTTTGGCGATCGTCGCTGGCCGCCTTCGCGGCTGGTCTCGGTGAAGCGTCGACCAGTGGCCAGAGATCTTGTCTTGATCTGTGAGTGCCATCGTTGGCAATTGGAGATCGGTTCTTACGAGCTGATTCGACTCCTGAAATTAGTTCGAGTTCTTGATTTCGATTCGAACGGGCGATTAGAGATCGATCTGCACTCCGAGCTCATGGATCTTCGGGGTCGAAAGGGGAATCCGTTCTACCTCCGGTGCTTTGATCAGATTGGTGGATCAAGATATCGTTTGAGATTTTGATCCGTGGGTAAGGATCCTCACTTTCGAGAGATGGTTTTCTGTTTGATCGAGTGGTTTTTGAGCTCCTTTATTCTTGTGTTTCTGAACGATCGGAGAGGCAGTTCGTGTCTCTGAAGCTCTTCTGGAAAAGGAATTCAGATCGAAATCATCGATCGTTTGTTTCGTTGCGATCGGTTCTTTCGATCGCTGCTGGATCAGAGAAGCGGGACATCACTGGATCGGGGCTCCTCAAGATTGGAAGGATCAAAATCTCGCTTCGAGATCTTGATCCGGCGGTGAAACGATTAACCTTGACCCTGTTTTTCTTACTGCTTGTCTGAGGATTTGATTCTTTCGCATGTTTGTACTGTGGTTGCAATCTTGATGATGGGAGCCGATCCTTAGAGTTTTAAGCCAAGTCATTGCAATGGAGATGAGAAGCAAGTGGCGAATCCTATTGCTGATGCTGGGGGACCTAATGTTAGGACTGGGGTCTGGCAAGTGGTGAATCGTAAGAAATCGGGCGTGGACAGAGGGAAGTCTGTGACGTTTGAAAATAGAAGAAGGACCATGGGCAATCAGGATGGAGGAAGGGGAGATGGTTCCAACAGGAATCAAGCTAGACCAGAGAAGAAGAGCTTCAATGTTGCCAAGGCATTTGAAAGAAGAGCACTGACGCCCACGGTGAAGGTAGTCATTAATCCCCTGGCTACTAAGCTTTCGTGGCTGGAAGTTTTCTTTGATAGGAGGAGGATTGCGGAATCACTGGAGATGGCGTTTGTCCCCCCTGGGAGTGACTATGAGGGATCCGCATATGCTCTTGTACCTAAGAACCTCCTTGCTGAAGCTGAGAAGGGTTGGGAGCATACTTTGATTGGTACGTTCTTGGAGACATGACGTATTTTGGGCAGATTAGAGCTTGGGCGGAGAGGAGCTGGAAGAAGCAAGGTCTCTCTATCTACTCTAGAGCGAACGGATTCTTCTTCTTTAGATTCTAGAGTAAAGAAGATTCTGAGGTGGTTCTCTACGGTGGACCGTGGATGTTCGACGGGAGATTACTTGTTCTTCAACGATGGTCGCCGAGCTTCAGCTATGATAGGGACATGCTGTCTTCTGTCCCGGTATGGATCCAATTTCTGCAACTTCCTCTAAATCTTTGGTCGTTACCGATTCTCAATAGGATTGCTAGCGTTATTGGGAATCCGATCAGCTTGGACAGAGCTACGGCGACGCTAGAGAGGCTGGCCTATGCGAGATGTCTAGTTGAGATCTCGGCTACGGAGGAAGTGCCAGACCCTGTTATGGTGCAAGTTGAGGGGGAGATGCATTCAGAGTTACGGTCAAAGTTGAAGGGAAGCCTCCACGATGCGGGAAATGTAAGTGTTTTGGACATTCAGATGAGCAATGCTATGGAAAACAGGCCCCTATGGAAGCATGGGATGTATCGCAGAGCAAGTCGAATGATGCAGGGAAGGAGAAGAAAGATGAACGGAAGGGGACCGTGCTGGAAACCCTGTTGGTACTGGGGGAAACCCATTGAGCATGGGGCGTATCGTGGATATGGGGGTGAGAGAAGAGCAGCCGTTTGTTAACACTGCTGAGCATTGTATGGGGGGATGAGGGTGTTAATGTGGTGAGGAATCTGGCAAATGTTGGGAAAGCAGGGGACCCTGTAGAGGGTGATGTAAATATGGTTAATATGGCTCGTAATGTGGGGGGCAATGAGCAGCAAGCTGTGCACAGCATTGAGGTGAGAGGGAGTGGGATTGTAATTAGGGAACTAGATGAGCCTAGTTTGGAAAATTGTAGTGAACAGCTAGCTGCGTCTAGCAAGGAAGGCGAGAAAATTTTGTTGAGCTAGCTGTGACTAGCAAGAAGAGTAGCAATGGGGGGCTAGCTGCGCCTAGCACGTCGAAGAAAAGTGGTGTGATTGAAGCTGCTAGTAGTAGGGGGAGTAAGAAGAGGCCTGTAGGAGGAGGATGTAATACAGGTAATAATGAGCATAGTGGGATAATTGGGATAGAGGCTGGGCAGCTGAACGTGCACTCGCCCGCCCCATCTCAGCAATCTAAGGGGGAACACTATTAGGACTCCTCTTCGTATTAAAGCTAGGAAGCCCACTCGGGTCGCTAGTTTCTCGGGCATACTACCCAAATCCAATACGCTCAGCAATTCTGAGCGTCCGCCCTCATCCCTCATCACACGATAACATCATACCCAATGATGACTGTGAGGAATCCTCTGAGTCCGATTCTGACAGACCTGATGTAATCACAGTTCTTAACGAAGAATGGGTTCTAGAGGAGGGTGAGATTGAACAGGCAATGTTAGGCAAAAGCAGCAGAGGGGGTAAGATCAGAAACAGAATAATTAGTAATGCGTCGATGGGGTCCCGGCATAGCTCTAGGTTGAATGGAGACTCCACTTTGGGTTGATGTCTGTGGTCGTTTGGAACACCAGGGGGCTTAACAATATTGTGAGAAGGCGAGAGCTCAAAGATAGAGCTAGGAGATATAACCCCTCTCTTGTGGGGCTTCTGGAGACTAAAGTTGTGGAGGAGAATGGCCATCGCATATCGAAATGTTTTCCCAAATCCTGGAGATATGTGGACAATCGTACCCACCATAGAAATGGTCACATTGTGATAGTATTCAATCCAGAGATTTGGTCTTGCGTTGTGGAAAGTATGGAAGCTCAGTACATATCTCTTCGTTTTATTAATGCGGCAGGGTTTGTTATGATGTTTACGGTGGTCTACGCATTTAACACAGTTCGGGAGCGGGTTCAGTTGTGGGAAGCTATTGTTGCTACTTCGAGGAAGTATAGGGGGTTCTGTGGTTGATAAGTGGCGACTTCAATTGTCTTCGTTATGCGAAGGACAAAATTAGCGGGAGACCGATTGACTACAAATCTGTAGGGGAATTCAACAATTGTATTAATGATAGTGCACTCATGGAGATAAAGACCACTGGCAATCCTATCAGCTGGGTCAACAGGAGTGTGGGATCCTTCCGTATTGCTGCCAAGATAGACAGGACGTTGTGTAATGATGTGTGGGCGCATGATTTACCTTACTCCTTTTGTGAGTACATTGATGCGGGCACAAGCGACCATTCGATGATGCTAATTCACTTGCATTCCAAGATGGGCTCGGTCCCTAAGCCATTCAGATTTTTTAACTCCTGGGTTCACTTGGCAGATTATATGAATTGTTTAGAGGCGGGTTGGCGTACTGAAGTTAGCGGTACCCCGCTGTATGTTGTTGTCTCTAAGCTTAACTCACTCAAGGCCATTTTCAGAGAGCTGTGGAAGGAGGTCGATAGTCAGTATAATGTGGGGAGAATACAAGCCGAACTCGCTATGGTTTAGAAGGATACGAATATATTGACCGATGTTATGCTGCAGATCAAGGAACGTGAGCTCATTGATAGTCTAACTAATGCCATTGAAATAGAGGAGAGTAATATGAGACAGAAAAGTAGACAGGATTGGCTAAAGCTGGGGGACCGGAATACAAAATTCTTCTATACTGCCATGAGGGCCAGGCAGAGCCACAACAACCTGAACCATCTCATTAACTCTGATGGATCCAGGGATAATTCCATGGATAAGCTTAAGCAAGAGGCTCCCAAGTTCTTTGAGAAACTCTATAACCAGGATCATTATTGGTCTGTTTTTTCTAGACTTACCCCGGTTAGGAAATTGTCACTGGAAGCTGCTAGTTGGATTGAGCGACCTATTTCTGCTGAAGAGCTTAGAAAGGCAGTTTTTCTTATTGGTGAGGATAAGGCCCCTGGGCCTGATGGCTTCAATGGTTGTTTCTATCAAAAATCCTGGGGGGTTATTGGTGAGGAGGTGACAAATGTGGTGCTATCTTACTTTAGTACCACGAGGATGCTCCGACAGATTAATCACACTTTCTTAACTCTGGTACCCAAGAGCTCTAATGCCACTAGTCTCGGGGATTATAGACCTATCGCTTGCTGCAATGTACTCTACAAGATTATCAGTAAGGTGCTTTGTAATAGGCTGAAGATTGTGGTCTTGGAGTTAATCTCGCCTAACCAGGCTGCTTTTATCAAGGGCAGGTTATTAGCTGATTGCGCTCTTCTGGCACATGAACAGATAAGGGATTTCAGTAATCTTATAGGTAGTAGGGCATGTCTCAAGCTTGACCTTCGCAAGGCCTTTGATAGTGTGAATAGATAGTTCATTTATTTTACGATGCATAGAATGGGGTTCAGGAGTAAATTGATAGGATGGATATGTGAATGCATCTCTACTCCTTCCTTCTCAGTGATGATTAATGGCTCCCCGCACGGATTTTTTCATTCTAACAGAGGGCTCAGGGAAGGAGATCCACTATCTCCTTATCTCTTTGTTATTGTTATGGAGGCTTTCTCTCTATTGATGGCTAGAAGTGTTGCTGAAGGGATGATGCAGTCTATGAAGAGAAGCGAGGGTATTAGTACCCATCTATTGTTCGCTGACGATCTATTAGTCTTCTACAGGGCTAATACTAGATCCTTTGAGGGGTTGAGGAAGCTTCTTGGTATTTTTCAATCTTTCACAGGTCTGGAAGTAAACTGGAGTAAAAGTGCTGTGTTTTTCAGTAAAGGGGCCAAGGATACGGAGATGTTAGCTGGCATTTTGGGGATTAGGAGGATGACCGACTTCTTTACCTATTTGGGTCTCCCCCTCTCATCACATTATCCTAAAGCATCTATGTTTGAAAAGTTGGTTGATAGATGCAAGAAGCGGTTGCAAGGATGGGCTTCTTCTTTACTCTCTATTTCTGGTCGCATCGAGCTTGTCAGATCAGTTATCTACGGCATGGTATCTTTTTGGCTGCAGGCTTTTTGTTTACCCAAAACTGTGATAAAATCGATCAATGCTGTTTGCAGGAGATTCATATGGGGGAAAGCTTCTTTCTGGGGGTGGAAGGAAGCTTGTAGGCCCAAGGAGGAGGGAGGGGTAAGGCTCCGGCACCTTACCGATCTGAATATTGCCCCATGGGATTCGGTTGACATGGCGTCTTCTAACTCATGATAGGATGTGGGCCAAATACATAAGGAAACAGTATTTTACGGAGGCGGGCTTCTTTAGAGAGAAGAGTCTTCCTACCCATTCGGGTACTTGGAAATTTATTTTCTATTGTCGCAAGTATTCGCAGAATATCATTGGGAGGAGGGTTAGAGATGGTCGATCCACCCTATTTTGGTATGATAGTTGGCTACCTGGTGGTCCTCTATATGTCTCCTATGAGGTACCTGAGGGGGAGGAGGGGAGAAGAGTTTGTGATTACTGGGATAGGGGGAGATGGATGGACGATGAGAGGACACTGCCTCTTAAGGGGGTTCTATCACAGACTATGCTCACCTCAGGCGAGGATGGCGGGGTTTGGAAGCTGGGGCATACATGCACTCTGAGGAACGCTTAGGATGGGGTGCGTACTAGACATCCCAGTTTTCCTTACTACGGTTTGTTTGGTTTAAAGGTCATAATCCTAAGATGGCGATTACTCTCCTTCATGGTATCCATCGCAAGCTTCTTACCCGGGATGTTCTAGCTAGCTGGGGGATTGTAGCTTCATTTGGTTACGAGTTGTGCAAGGATGATGTGGGAGAGAGTGTGGATCACATCTTTTTTGAGTGCAGATACTCGAGGCACATTCCGAGCAACAGCCTGGATAGATTGGGCATTGAGGAGCAGGGGCCCTATTCGCTCATTGAGGTTTGTGAGTTGCTTAATGCCAGATTTAGGAGGGGCGATAGTCTGAGTATGCTGGCCAAGGCAGTCTTAGCTGCGATTGTATGGCACATCTGGAGAGAGCGTAATAGGATGATATTTGAGAGGGAGGAAGCTACTGCTGATCGTACACTTGTAAATATTATCGCTGACATCAGGATTATTCTTAGATCCATAGACAAAGACCACGCATCTGATCTTCGTCCCCTTAATAACTGGGGGATTTCTCAGGTGGTGGCTGGAGTGTGATTTTTAGAGCATTCCTCTTTTGTATATAGTGGGTTCTAAGTATGGTCAGTGGGGTAGTAATTGAGGATGACGGCGCTTGTGCCCTATCTCCTCTTTACTTGCTTCTCTGGCCCTGTTTAGGCCCATGTACAGTTTTTTGATTCAATATAGATACTCATTTACTCTTCAATATATATATATATATATATATATATATATATATATATATATATATATCTATTATACATTTGACAGCGATTTTTGAATCCTAGGGCTGACTAGGACAAGATAAAAGACGGTTGAGATTTGATCCAGGGAAATCAACGGTTGAGATTGGTTGCTGGAATTTAGATGGATCAGTTCAACAAAGAAAGAAAACAAATTTACTCCCCTCAGCACGCTTGGGTTTCATTGGGTGGTGGGGTCAGCTGACAACACAGATAGGGTTACTGTTTGGGTTTCGTTGGATCAGCTGACCATAAGAAACCCCCAATTCATCCCACAGCACGCCTCGGCTCCCCCCCTCAACCCCTCGGATCCTCCCCACGTCGCCTCGACTCCTCCCCACGGATCTTCACCCTGATCTACACGCACAAAAACCCCAAAATCCATGGATCCTCGCAACCATCTTCCACCTCCACGTCACAACCATCACTCTCGCAGGTAACCCTCTACCCTCGCCTCCTTCCCAATTCAGTTTAGGGTTCACTTAGGGTTACTTGCTTGATACCACGCTTTTAACCTCGCCTTCTTCTCGCAGCAAGCATCAACCTCGCCTTCTTCTCGCAGCAAGGTGCAAGCATCAACCTCACAACCGTCTTCCACCTCCACGTCGCAAGCATCAATCTCGCAGGTAACCCTCTAGCATCAATATCTGTAGAATGTCCTATTTTCGATTTTTGAGTGTGAATCTGTAGAATGTCGCAAGCATCAAATTCGATTTTGAATTGTGAATCTGTAGAATGTCGCAAGCATCAATATCTGTAGAATGTCCTATTTTCGATTTTCGATTGTGAATCTGTAGAATGAAGGTCCTATTTGATGATTTCTTATTCTTTTATTCCTCAGTCCTCAGTCCTTGGCTAACATCTGCAATCTCTTGACAGACCAGGTATTTTTTATTTATGTTTTAATTCCTTCTTCTTTTAATTGATTGAAAAGCTGAATATTTTTGCAAAGTGTTGTGTCTCTCAGCATTCAGATTTTTTGTGCTTCTTTTAAAACCTACTGTATTGGCTGATGTGTAATTTCTTCTTCTTTTTTGATCATGAAGTAACTTGCAGATTGTGAATCATGTCTATTGTGTTATTGTCCATGTATCATTTTAGGGTTCACTTAGGGTTAATTGCTTGATACAAAGCTTTTTCTGTGAACCCCTTCTTCTCGCAGCAAGCGCCAATCTCAGCAAGCGGCATTGTTTTTGATTGGTTGATGTTGTTATCCATGCCACCATTTTGAGTTTCTTTGGCATCATTTGGCAAAAAAGATTTAGTTTCATAAACTGGATTTGGCGGAGTCTGAGGCTTTCAAATCTCATTTTAATGGAGTTTGAAAAACTGTGATCAACTTAAGATTTTTATGATTCTTATTCATTTTCGATATCAACTTAAGGTTTAGTTTCATAGATTAGATTTTCAAAAACTGTGAACAACTTAAGATTTTTATTACCAATGGTGATTAAATAATTCCCAAGACCATGCCAATCCAACTTAATGTTCCAAATCTTTACGGTAAGCCCTTATAAGGGTAGATAATTTGTGCATATAAACTTCATGTTTATTATTTTCTTATTTTTGAAATTGGGTCATTGAAGTTGCAAGTTTGAAATATTTCATGTACATATAAACTTCAACAGTCAAATTGGGTCATTTCTTTCACTGTATAGTCAACTTATTTTCTTTTTCTTATGTTTGACGTTTATTTTTTTTTATATATACCCATCCACTTACGATTTCTTTCACTGTATAGTCAAATTGGGCTAATGAACTTCTACAGTCAAATTGGGCACCTATACCATCCTGACATAGTCCACAGATCAAAGCTCAATGTGCACCTTTAATAAAAATGAACTTGATATAACTAATAGTTGGAAAGAAAAACAAGCCCATCCTACAGTCTTGCTCCCTTTACATTAAATAAGAAAAATATAAGCATTAAATTAGTTATTCATCATGAAATTACAAGATATAAATATATAAGCTTTACTTTAGTTATCATGAAATTACATAATATAATACTTCCTAGATTTCTATATTACCATGCTGACATATTTTTGCAAATTCTAACACATTCTAAGATATTTCCAACAATTTAGCATTATCCGTTTCCATATCCATATTCCAGACAGACAAACATTTAGTATACAATTGTCAAATAACAGAAATTAATGAGATCTTGATAGTTGTTTCTACGTCCGTAATGCTGTTGACCTTTGTGTAGAAACTTTCACATGATTTCACATCATGTAGGAAAAAAATATGTTGAACAGGCTACTGTATCATCATTGAAATTCACATTGTTAATACAAGGTTACCTGCAAGTTCATTAAGGCTATGAACTGATTGTTTATACAATTTTATTTCCCATGGTCCAGAGACTGATGCCGATACATCATCTGCTATATTTTGGCATGCAAAAAAGAGTGCCTATAAAATAAAAAAAGTACAGAATTTAAACTGTAACTATTATTCAAAAATTGGGGAGACAGAACAACAGAGACATGAAATAAACGTGTACTACCAGTGAAATATTCCATGTATATATAAACTTCTACAGTCAAACACCCAATTTGTTGCAGAATGAAAGAAATGACTACAGGGAGGAGCAGGACAGAATACAAATAAGTGGATAAATGGGAACAATGGCAGCTACATGGTGTATTGTAGAGTCGTGATGTGCAACAAGGTTACTGATATGGAGTTGTGTTGTGATTTCATTGTTGCCTGTAGGTCATGTGGATAAGGAGAATCCGAGCACACAAGTCAGTGTATAAGTGGGTCAAGATCTTCTCAATGCAGGCTCTAGATTTCCTTTCATCCATTGTTTCATAGATTAATAATAATCATGATTTTAGATTTAGATATTTTAGAATAAAACTTAAATTTAGCAATCCTAAAATCAATTATGAATGAACTATTAAAAGTACATTAATTTGTGAAGCATACTCATAAATTCTGATACCACTATCAATAATTTATTGAATCCTATTAACGATCAAAACCTGAAATTCCTATTGAACATGAATAAGAATAGATAATGGAAGTGATTACCCTTTCTAAAAATATCACCTTGCATATTGATTTATAAAAAATAAAATGTTTTCTATTTTGAACTGAGAGTTTCGTAGTACTATTAAATGATTATTTATGGCCCTGCAACCAAAGATAATTGCTTATGGAAGACAACAGGCGGTAACTGGGATACTGATCAGATTTGCCCAAGATAATTGCTTAAAGGATTATTGTTTTTTGGTATATGCTGAATCATTACGAGTATGCTTGATTGAGCTTTCTCTCGAAAATGTCCATTGCGTGTATTAGAAACTTTACCAAGCTTGCGAATTGGATCAAAGAGAAATTCGGTGATTGATTTATAAATTCTTTCACAAGTCCAATACTGTGTGTCCTGGGTATAAACCCCATGGCATTGGAACAAATTTCCATATTTCCAGTTCTTTGAGACCAAGCTTTTTCTGTTAGAAACCCAGCTTTTTCTGTTCAAATTCTGTTAGAAACCATGCTTTTTCTGTGAAATTAAACCCCTTCTTCTCGCAGCAAGAGGCAAGCTAAACCCAGCTCAACCCAGGTTTCTGGAATTCTTCGTCTAACAACAAGAGGCAAGCTCAGCAAGAGGCAAGCTGATAGCATCAGGTTTGTATTGTTATTTGTGGGTTCCTGCGTGAAGAATAATTTCTATTAGTAACCAAGCTTCCTAGCCTGTATTGTTGCATGTTATTCATTTCGTAAAATAGAAATTATATTTGTTGGCTTAACACTTGGTATTGGTAACTGAAAAAAGGAGAATCATGTATAATCATTTTTTTAATGCCCTGATTAGTAAATTCTTATGAATTGCCTTTCATCTTTCCACATTTGCTAAATTTTATAGATTGCTTACACACCTCCATATTCACCAATTTGCACATGTTATTAAACAAACAAATTCCACAGGTTCTCTTCCCCCCTCCCCCTCCTCCTGTTCTTATGAATTTCTTTCCATCTTTCCACATTTGCTAAATTGTATAGAAAGGGTCTTATAGTATTACAGTTTCGCAGTATAAATTTGTTTAATAATATTTTAACATTTATTTTAAATGATTCAGTTGGACGTTGGCATTGATTGAACAACCTAACGATTTTAGAAACCATATTTGCTTCACGCCAACATGCTACCGGTACGTCATTTGCTATTATTAGACATCAATGAATTCTAAACTTGCTTTACCATTATTAAGCAATCTTATATACACACGATTTAGACATCTGCTGATAGTTACGTATCAAAAAGACAATTAGCTCAACGCAAACGGAGAAAACGCGAACAAGCACAGAGAAACATTTCTCAAAATGATGAGGGCTCTGCCTCGCGCAATGTTGCAATTTCTGGACAAGATGTTGATCCGGCTGTCAGGTTTTCACCCACTTGATTGTACCCAACTTCTACTCTATTCTATAGTGCTTTAATCTATTTAGTTTTTGGTTTAATTTTGATAGGTCTTTAGCTCAACTCGGAAGGAGAGAACGAGAACGTGAACAAATAAACATATCTCGATATTTGACTCCTACTAGCATACTTGATGTACCTCAAATAACGGCTACATTATCCACTTCTCCAGTTGAACAAGAAGATGACGACCCAATGTCTCCAATTGTTAGGTTATTATCCATTGTCTATACATAAAACTGTCTATACATAAAATCTAATATATATTTAACAAATTTTAAAATATAGTTACAACTTAAATTTGGATAGGTCTTCAGCTCAACGCAGACGGATAGAACGGTATCAAACAACATCTCAAGTAACACCTGGTTTAACAACTTCTCGAGTTCAACACGAAGACAAGGGCTCAGCCTCGCTATTACTATGTAGGCCAACTCTTCATAGAGTTGGGCCGCCAACGCAGGTGGATTTTGGTCGGCATTATCTTGGCTCTATGAACATTCAATGCCCTCATTGCTCAGCCTTACATTGGTTGGCGAAACAGTTGTCGACTTCAACTTTGACAACACACCGTTTTGTTACCTGCTGTTTACAAGGAAAAGTGAAATTAGATAAACTTATTGAACCCCCTCCACCACTTAAAGGTTTATATGACGGTGACAGTGACCAATCAAAATCATTTCGACAATATACCCGGGAATATAATGCGGCTAATGCATTTACCAGCCTTGGAGCTTCATTGGATCGAAGATTGATTTCTGGCAGAGGCCCGACAACATTTACAATTCATGGAGAATTACGTCATCGAACAGGCTCACTTATACCACAACAGGATCAAACAGTAAGTTATTGTCAACTTTACATATATGATCCATCTGCTGCAGCAGATTTACGAAGTAATAGAAATCCTCATTTGAGAAGGGATGTGTTAAAAATTATTCAAGATTGTTTATCAGTCATAAATCCATTCATCAATCTGTATCGTCAAGCTTATACTATTTTAAATCAAGAGGATTCATATGGTCATGATCTTCCTGTGTATCTTCATTACAATTCAAACAAAGATCGACGAAGATATAACCTGCCAACCGTAGATGAAATTGCAATTATTTTACCTGGAGATGGCCATCGACCTTCTAAGATGCGAGATATTGTTTTACATCTACGCGGCAATAATCAACTAATGCAAATCAATGAGGCTCATCCTGCATACTTGCCATTGCATTATGTATTACTATTCCCGCATGGTCAGCTTGGATGGGAACCTGATTTGAAACAATGGGATCCTGTGCAACATCAAATCTCACATAGACGCCTTACATTGTGTGAGTATTATAGCTACCTGTTTGAAAGACTTACTGAGTATTCTTCAATTCTTAGAGCCGGAAAATTGTTCCAAGAGTTCATAGTTGATGCTTGGGCATCAACTGAGCAGAATCGGTTGACGTTCATCAAACTTAATCAGCAAAAACTCCGTTCAGAACTTTATCAGGGCCTTATAGATATTGATGCATATGGAAGTGGTGACCAAATTGGCCAACGCATGATACTACCATCATCTTTCACTTGTAGTACACGTCACATGTTTGAAATATTTCAAGACTCGATGGCTATCACACGGTATAACCAGCACCCTGATATATTTCTTACCATGACTGTAAATCCAAAGTGGCCTGAAATAATTTCAGCTCTACTGCCCAATCAAAGGGCTTTTGATCGCCCTGATTTAGTTGCACGTGTTTTTGAGTTAAAACGAAAGGCTTTGATGAAGGAGATTGATGTCAAAAATGTTTTTGGCAGGAAAGTAGCACATGTCTTTACAATTGAATTTCAGAAACGTGGTCTTCCACATATGCATGCTCTTTTCTTTCTTTGTGGTCCAGATAAGATCCATACATGTGAACAAGTGGATAAGATTGTTTGTGCTGAATTTCCTGATCCAACTCAAGATCAGGAATTATTCGATACCGTGATGAAATGTATGGTGCACGGACCATGTGGTGCTCGAAATCCAAATGCTTCATGTATGGACAATGGCAAATGTACTAAAAAGTACCCAAGAACTTACAAAGATTCAACAACCATGGATCGTGACGGCTATCCTATATATCGTCGTCGTAATGATGGCCATATCTATACTGTAAGGGGGCAGCATGTTGATAATCGAGATGTTGTTCCACATAATAAGTATCTCTCCCTACGTTTTAACTGCCATATTAATGTCGAAGTTTGTGCTGGAATAAGATGTGTCAAGTACATTCATAACTACATTTATAAAGGGCATGATCGAACCACCATGGTTTTGGGCGGAGTAGATGAGATCCAACAATACCTTGATGCAAGATATATTGGACCACCAGAGGCGGCTTGGCGGATATTTGAGCATCCTTTACATCAGGAGATTCCGTCGGTACAAAGATTGGTCCTTCATTTACCAGGGCAACACCGTGTTATTTTTGATCCAGATGAAGATTCTGCTACAATAAGGTCCAGAGCTGAAAATGAGAAGACATCTTTGACTGAATTTTTTACATGTTGTGCATTACATGAATCAACACGTGAACTTACTTACCAGGAGTTCCCTCAAAAGTTTGTGTGGAATTTATCCACAAAGGTATGGACTCCAAGAAAAGAGGGATATTCAATTGGCAGAATGTATTTTGCATCTCCTAACTCTGGTGAGCGATTCTATCTGCGGTTGTTGCTAACAGTCGTTAAAGGACCAACATCATGGGAAAATTTACGCACATTCAATAATGTAGAGTACTCTACATTCAAAGCAACATGTGTTGCAAGAGGTCTGCTTGAAGATGATTCGGAATGGAAACAATTCCTTTACGAGGCTTCAATTATGAAAACGGGATACCAATTAAGAAGACTATTTTGTATTATTCTTATCGAATGTTCACCAATCGACTCACTTGCATTATGGAATCAATTCTCAATGCATATTTGCGACGATCTTCAACATAAAATTCCTGCTTTATTTGCAATTTCTACTCCAACTCAATGTCAACTTGAAGATTACGGTTTATTCCTTATCAATGAATTACTCGAAGAGTCTGGCAAGTGTCTAGCTGACTTTCCGCCGATGCCATTTCCTATGCGAGAGTGGAACGCAATTGTTGGCAATAGACTTTTGCATGAACATCAGGAACTCATAAATACAGCGAAATAGTTGGATGCACTCAAAGATGTTGATTGCCTAAACGATGCACAACGTACAGCTTATTCAGCAATTACTTCTTCTGTTTTTGAAAATAGAGGAACTACATTTTTTTGAGCGGTGGTGCTGGAACTGGAAAGACTTTTTTGTATAATGCAATAGCGACAATGTTGCGTAGTCTTGGAAATATAGTTATCACCGTCGCATCTTCTGGTATTGCATCGTTGCTACTTATCGGAGGTCGCACTGCACACTCAACATTTCGTATCCCGTTAGATGTGCATGATAATTCAATTTGTAATTTTAGTAAGCAGTCCATACATGCGCAATTATTCAGAAAAACAAAGTTGATAATATGGGATGAAGTTCCTATGCAACATCGCCATTGTGTTGAGTCAGTGGATCGATCTTTGAGAGATATTTGTGATAACAATAGAGCTTTTGGTGGTATTACCGTTGTTCTTGGTGGTGACTTCCGTCAAATCTTGCCATTCATACCTAAGGGGGTTCGAGAAGAAATTGTTGGAGCCTCATTGAGACGATCTGCATTGTGGTGTTCTATAAAAGTTTTGATCTTGGACCAAAATATGCGGTTGACTAATTCATCTGTTGAAAATACAGATTTTGCGAAATTTATTTTGGAGGTATTTATTTAAATACTTGATGATTTTAATTACCATTGTACTACAATTTACCCTTACCTTAAAAAATTTTCTATTTATGTAATAGGTTGGTACAAGGCCGAATGAAGTGGTGGAGCTTCCCTCCCACATATTCCGATGCAAGGATTTAAAAGAATTATTACTAAGAATTTATCCGCAGCTAGATGTTGAGGGTGTGGTGACTCCGGCGTATCTGACTGAACGAATAATTCTTTCCGCGCGTAATGATGATGTTAATTTAATAAACACTGCAGCTTTACAAATTTATCCTGGACAGCAGATTACGTATCTAGCCGCAGACAAACTGGCTGAATCTGAAGAAACCGATCCTGTAATTATAAATCGTTATCCGACCGAGTACATAAACTCTTTGGATCCTCCTGGTTTGCCACCATTTAAGCTTGACCTTAAGGTTGGTTGTCCAATTATTTTACTGCGAAATATTGCACCTAAAGATGGCCTCTGTAATGGTACACGACTTATGGTTCTTAGATGTGCATCCCGTGTGATTGAAGCTCAAATTTTGAATGGGGATAAAGCCGGCAGTTTTGTGTTTATTCCTAGAATATCTTTGTCCCCATCAACTTCAGAGTTACCATTTCATATGACAAGATGACAGTTTCCAGTTCGTGTAACGTACGCCATTACAATTAATAAATCTCAAGGACAATCCGTAAAGTTCGTTGGGGTTGGCTTGTGTAACCCTGTTTTTAGCCATGGGCATCTTTATGTGGCACTTTCCAGGTGCACATCTTTTTATCGTGTTAGTGTCCTTCTGTCGTCTGATTCAAATAACACAGTTAATATCGTTTATCCAGAATTCTTGCTATGAATCTCTTTGATGACTATTATATGTAAGTAAACATCTTTCTATTTATTTTAATCGTTTTGTAATTCTTTTAGAAAAAATCCTTTATCAATTGTTCGTTTGTTGTTATACTTGATGCTTGCTCCACACTACTGATTTGTATTATTTTTCATGAAGGGCTGCAAGATGTGGACAAGTATTACAATTTATGGCAATGTAAGTACTTTTTTAACTTTAAAACAAAATTATCTAAAATTTTAACTTTAGTTTGCTAAAATAGATCTTTGTATTTTTTTTACAGGAGGATGTTAAGCACGATGCTTATTTGTGTGAAACTGTAATCTGCTAAACATACTTTGTTTTATACTATATTTGGTCTTAGTTGTTTTTAATCGTTTTTGTAATTATAGGTTAAATTACTTCGAAATATTAATAGATCTGTCAAGTTACGTTCTTACACGAGAATTTGGGGGGATAAGGTATGCATTCCATTAAAGCTGACATCATTTTCTTACTAAGAATTTTTATATTACTACCTATTTTATTATTATAATTTAGTTAGTTGAAAAAGGAATAGTACAAGCAACTGTGATAGGCCCCAATCGCCATCACTGGAAGATATTCCTTGCTGAGCGTGCTTGGATACTCAAAGCTCGATCGTCCCCGCTCCCACTTAACAAGGTAGATAAAGTTTTAACTTTAAATTTTTAGTATTATTAACTAAATTATCTCTAATAGGCTTATGTTTGTTAATTACCTAGGTTATTGCTCATCCAAATGGCACTTCCTTATGGATTCCGATTGAGACTCGCTCTCTTTATTATGTGATGCGCAACATAATTTCTTCTGAAACTTGAGAAAGGTCAAAATAGTGAGTTTTATAAACCATCATAACTTTATTTTTTGATTCAATATAACATTAGTAATTTATTTCTCTACTAAAAGGTGGAATAATATGTTTTGTGTCCATTTAGGAGATTGGGCTTGGAAACGAGGATCATTACTTTTGGATGCGCATGGGGAGATATGGAATGAGTAGCAAGCATATTTGTTCATATATGTGCCCAACTCATGGGTTTTTTTGTCTTTTCTTTAGCTTAATTTACGCTAAAACTTTTGCAAGCAATTTTGTCGGAATTACTGTAGTAGTGATATAACAATGAAAAGTATGGTAAACATGAAGTCTTCTGATTTTGCAATATAAATATATTTTTTTGTTTATGCATTGTTATTTTTCATGTTTATATGCATTATGGCAAATGAGGACATATTTAAATAATGATAGTGATGGCAAGTTCGTGTCAGCATTGGCAAGAACAAAGTTCAGGACAGACTTCTATAAAGGTATAGTTTTTAGTATTTTTATACATGATAGCATGTGCAATATGAAACTGGTATTATCAACAATTTCTCCCTTTCAAACAATTTTAGCTCATTTTTTTAATTTTTTTTGTTTGCAGAGCCAAGCTTAGATTTTTGCCATTTCAAATCTCGCAGGCAGGTCATTTTTGGTCATTTTAGCTCATTTTTGTCATTTTTTTTGTATTTTTACTATTGCAACCTTTCTCAATTCTTTTTGGTTAAAAGGCATTGAAATTGCTTGGTCTTATTTTTTTTCTACAATGATGTATTGGGAGAAATCCTTAACAAATTGCTTGGTTGAATTCCACGTTCACATGCACGAATAAGTGACTGGGTTGAATTCACGAATAAGTGACTGGGTTGAATTCACTTTATACCATGGTATTAATGAGCAGCCTTTGTGCTACTTTGAATATCGGCTTTCTCTTCATATTATAACCTTTAGATTATAGTTTCTATAACAATGATGTTATCTGGGGTTCAATTAGCATACACTTTTTTCAAATCTGTCCTAGGTTGACTATGATGAATCAATAATATGATGATAGTTTATAAACATTTGGATGTATAGCAGATATATCAACACGATTATGCAATTAAAATAATTATGAAGTTAAACAAATAACCAGCACACATTATGCAGTAGATATATCAAAACAATTTATGAAGTTGGATTTACAAAATGATATCACTTGACAGGTTTCATACATATCATTGTTAACATGATAATGTCCATATCTTTACCCTCTTGGCTTTAGATGCCAATCTATCTGTCTTTGGAAAAGGCTTAATTTTAAAAATTATGGGATTCTCCCGCAGTCTTTGGAAATGGATATATCCAGACCGTCAAATTTCATTTATTTCATTTAATTATTCAAGCAATCAGGCAAATAGCAGGGACTGATGGATTGGAAAGATAAATTTTGTCGAGATCATTTCCTTTTGGCATATTTTTCGAAGTTTTGATAGAATGTGGATCTTATATATCTTATGTTTAGAGGTACCGGTTATGTTAATTCTTTTTGTTATAAACTGGCCTTAGAAATTGTCTATCTTGCAACTCAATTTCTTTATTACTTCACAGACCATGATTGTCATTGCCTGGCATGAAGGCTCGCAGAAGGTCACGTCAAAGGTGAGGTCGAACATGGGGGCATGGGGAATGCATTGACGAATATCTCCCCTTACACATTTGCCTCGATTTGGATCACCATCTTGATCAGAGTCTACATTCTCGGTGCAGCTTGGTACTCATCTAATCTCGCTTTCTTCGATTATTTCCCTTTAAGTTTTTAGTGTTTTCATTTTAGATCATTTGTGATGATTTCAGTGGCATTTATATCACATGGATCAGCTTGATTGGTGCTGAAATCAAATTTCCCCAAATCACCTCGAAGAATCTCATCAGGTATGAAAATGAGCTACAATTTCACATAGATCAGAAAAAGGTGGAATTTTGTACGTCTCAGTGTGTTCTTTGTGGCATGTGCAAGTGTATGACATTATGATTTTGGGTTTAATTGTTTGTTTTATTATGAGAATATGTTTCTGCAATTCAACTGACAAGTTCATTCGGACAAGTTCATTCTTATTGAATTTCTGATTCAATTTCAATGGAAAAAGTGGACATTAAGTGGATTTCATGTGGCATTTTGGTTTTATGATTTTGAATTTTGAGGAAAGTGAACATTAAGTGGATTTTAAGTGGTGTCATGGTCGTAGTAAATCAACATACTTTCAGCGCGTTGGCATCAGCGCCTATGTCTACCTCTCTGGTGTCATGGCAGTTTTAGGACTTATTTAATTTTAATTTTGTTAGCCATTTTTTCAGACACATTTACATTTTAGCAGACACATTTTAACAGACAAATTAACTACACTGCATTTTTGATTTGTTTTTAGAGAAGTAAAACGGAGAAAAAATTTAAAACCCTGCAAAGTAAATCTGTGCCGCATATCGCATTTGTTGTGCTATTGTGTTTGAAGCAAACCAAACGGTCATTCTGATTGTTGATTCTTCCCGACAAGTTGCACGGAAAATGCCTGATAATATGTTCGGCATCAGTTTTGAGGTATATCGATGTGCTCGCATCCATATACTTCTGATTTTTTACTTACATTATTCTGTTGTCGGCTTACTTTAAATGCTTTGTATGATATGGCCCCTTCAATTTTATATTTCTCCATGTAACAATGTAATGAGTGCTCTCTTTTGTAAAATACTCGACCTTTTCTATTGTTTTTTTTGAAGGATGTTTCTTTTTGAGAGTGCAAAGAATTTTGAAGGAGCATATACATGATAGCGCCTTTTTACCTATCATTACATGAGTAGATGAACTAATGTGAAATTAATATGGCCAAATTTAAGAGCACCTTCTTTCATGGAATGTTTGAGTTAGACTGAGGAGTTTTGTTTGCTTTTATTTTTCTATAAGCATTACATAATGGTTTTAGACAATTGTCATTCAATACAATTGCTACTGCACATTTAAAGGCTGTGTTTGAAGACTATTAATTTTGTGTAGCCCCTATTGTAGGAGATTAACCATGCTGGAGTTGGTGGATTGTGGGCAGAGTTTGTAAGCAATAGGGGTAAGCTGTGTGTGTCTTGGACTCTATGTTTTGATATGTAACAAGAATAATGGGAAAATGATGTGCATGAGTTCCTAATTAGTGCATTCGAATATTTTTTAGGAATATCCATCATGTTTCTGTTTTTATTGTGATTGTGCTAATTCTCATGTATTTTCATAGTTGTTGATACTAATTGCTTTTGGTCATCATCATTAACAGACACATTAACAGACATTAAGAAAACCAGTCGGTTAAATTTTGATTTGTTAATTTCCCCAACCTGTACATTTTTCCAAACCTGCAAGGCTAACTTCCCAACATATGCAAACCTATCCAACATATGCATACCTTGCATTTTTTCAAACCACAGATGAATTAACAGTTTCCAAATCCCCATACCTTGATATCTGAAATGGCTTAGATGTGAATATCACATATACCATACAGTGGTACAACAAACGTTTTTAATTTCACATACACATCACTTACCTTGGCACTAAGATAGATGGAAAAATCAATCTGCAAAGAACCTGTAGAAAAAACCGTTGAAGGGAAGAAATAAGACACTGAGACGGTTTTCACAGATATTCTCCTAGAATCGACACATGAAAGCTGGTATCCTCAGTAATTACTTATTTTATGAAGTGTCAGTGATTTTTAAATGTCAATTTGTATAATCTGGCAAATTTCACAGTCTCCTTAAATCTTATTTAACTGAATATTACAGAATTCATTTTGTTTGTACATTACCATGTCTGTTGTAAGAGAACTAATTTTCTTCTGCGATTTTTCAGGCATCCAAGCGTGTGAAATCATGGAAATTGCTGCGGTGGGCAACAATCTCATAACCTATGTGTTCAATGAGATGCACTTCCCTCTGTCCAGAGCAGCAAACATTGTCACCAATTTCGTGGGGACCATCTTTCTCTTATCGCTTCTTGGTGTATTTCTCTCCGATTCTTATCTTGGCAGTTTCTGGATCATGCTCATCTTTGGATTTGTGTAGCTCTCAGTAAGTAGTTACTCCTCTTTCAATTGTTCACCAAAGTGACAGCATAAGCTATGGAGGATATTGCCATATAATCTGATTGTGATTCACTAATCTCTTTCAGGGATTCATACTGCTCTCGGTGCAAGCGCACGTCCCACAACTGAGGCCGCCACAATGCAACATGATGTCAACAGGGGATCACTGCACAGAGGCAAACGGCTTAAGGCAACCATTTTCTTCATTGTGTTGTACTTGGTGGCGCTCGACAGATTGTATGTCTATTGGATGTATAAGTCTCAGAAGAAAATAAGTGTTGCAACTGCATAATCCAGATGGATAAGTTTCAGTATGTGTATCAAACTTTTGTCAATATTCAGATTGTATGTCTACTGGATGTCGATTTTATTAATGTTAGATTGCATAAGCTTCCTTTAAACTGGACTTGCTGATGAATATATTAATTATTATGATAACAACAACAAACTGACCAGAACGTGTATTACACTTCTGTCTGTATAATGGAAGTCGATTTCCGTAATGTGAGATTGCATAAGCTTCCGTTAAACTGGATGTCTCCAATAAGTATCATTATGATAATTAAAACAAACTGACACTCACTTGGCAAATGCCCAACGCACCAAGAGATCGTATTGGATTTGGTATTTGCTAAGCAAATTTATGGAGCTAGGTGCTAATGGGAGCCTACTTTGAAGAAAAGGGCACTCAACTCTATATCTGATAACCTTCTAAAGACCCTAAGCTTGGATGATTTGGTCTATTTATGATAGTGAGATCCAGCAACGTGTATTTCTATATGCGTTAAACTAAAATATTTTGATCATCTATTATGCAAAAAACCCCGGTTGGAAAGCTTCCGATATTGCACTGAATTGAATTGGATGCTCATGACTCCTATTAAAATCTTCAATGACGACTGCTTAGACTTGCATTCTCAGAAACAAAATATAACAAATCCTATATTTCTTGAATTTTGAAAAAGAACAAACAAATCCAAAAGGAAATTTAACTGAAATGGGCTACAATTTTGCACAATGAATATGTAATAAGAAATTGAACGATCATTGGAAAACCAATAAAAATTTAATTCATTGCTTCAAATAGATATTAAACATACCAATTTGTGGCTGCTCTTATTCTAGCCAAGCTAGACAGCAAACCCCCAAGTTAGTTACAAGATATGCATCTCCCTCGAATGCACCCGCGAAGCTAAATTTTTGTTCGTTTAAATTTTGGAGAGGGAAATTTTTTTTTGGGGAGACCAAAGATTTTTGAGGGGATATCTAAAACTGTTGTTATTTTAAATTTTGAAAGAGAATATTATATGTCCCAAAATTTTGAAGGGGAAAATAATTTTGAGAGAACAAAAAAATTTACGGGGGAGAATATTAATTGAACCGTGCCCGTGTGGAAAATAATTTTTTGGGAACACAAAAATTTGTGGGAAAAAATCTTAATTGACGGTTCGGCGCCTGCGCCGAAGGCGCCCGCTAAGTTTTTTTATTTACGTTTATTTGTTGTTCCGAGTCAAAGGCGCCCTCGTCAAATTTGTTGTTCTATGCTGAATTTGTTGTTCCACACAAGTTTGGTTGTGTAAATAATTTTTGGGGAACAAATATTTCACGGGGGAAATCTTAAATGAACCGTGCCCGCGGGCACGGGTTATGACTAGTATATATATATATATATATATATATATATATATATATATATATATATATATATATATATATATATATATGATGACTCAATTTGGCTCATTGTATTCTCGTTTGTGAATGTTATGTGATTATCTCTCTTCTTTGTGCACATTGATTATTTACGTTGTATGACGAGATATCTTGCATGATGAATGTTGCTATTGGACTTCATTTCCTCTAGTCAACCTAGTTTTGATGATTTTGGTACGTATTTGTTTGATACACCTCCATGTTTTCCAATTTTCATTTGGTATCACACTAATGCATATCGTATTCTTTATACTTACATGATTGTTTTACTTTTATTTAGCACTAGTTGTTGTTATTTCTCTACTCCCACTTTTTGGATAATGCCATAGGGGAGAGAAATAAACAAACCCATAATTTTGTGCTAATTAGAAGCTAAACTTGAATCTAATATCGAAATAGCCTTAGATTCAGGGGGAGTAAGATATAGTGAATATGGATTCAAAACTCCTAAATTCAAATCCTTGAATTCATTTCTTTCACGTATATCATACTATTTATTTAATTGATCATTAGATGCCCATATCTTTATTGTCTAACTTGATTAGCATCCATGTATGGGGAGTAAGTATGTCTTTAAAGCACAATTATTTATTTTTGTTATGTTTGTTTGTCACCACCAAAAAGGGGGAGAATGTTGAGTATTGGACTCTCCCTACTTGGTTTTGATGATGAGCAAACATAAATACTTGTGACTAATCCCCTCCATACAGTTAATTCATTGCCTAATCAAATCTTGAAGATCATATTGCAATGAATGACACTCAAAGATCAATCAAAGCTTAAAGAGTTAAAAATTGGGTGATCAAGAAAAGATAGAAGCTTCAAAGACTTCAAGATCATTCAAGAGAAAGAAGAGAAGCAAATACAATGTAAATCTTTTATTCTCGTGTTTCTTTCTCAATAGAATGTAGCTTTGAACTAGAGTAATGTTGGAGCACTCACACATCACTCAATCTAGCCTTGGAATTCATTAGAACTCATGCTTAGGACTCTAACTCTAAATTCCCTGAGTTGTGCGTTAGGCTATCAACAGGCGACTGCTGCACAATTTCCAGGTGCCTGTCTCCTTACAAGCGACTGTGATTTGTTCTACAGTCGTCTGTTATGCACACTTTTTTGACTTGGTATCTTGGGTTTTATTCCTAAATTCTAACAGGCGACTTATGTACAAAGTACATGCGTCTTATGTACAAAGTACAAGCGCTTGTCTCCTTGCAGGCGCCTGAACTTTGTTCTACAGTCGCATGTATCATCCTGCTTAAGATATTCCTGTTTTGTCTACTTTCACACTTGTGCAACCCGCACTTGATGTTGGTTTCACATTCACCTGTCCATGGCACATGCACCTGTGTGTACCACATCAGTCGCATGTCCATCCTTGCTTAGATCCTTCATTTTGGCAAGTTTCACACTTGTGCACACAGATTACTGTCGTTGGTTTCCCAGTCGCCTGCCTATGGCACATGCACCTGTATTTACCACATCAGGCGCATGTCCTTGCTTCCCAGAATTCTCAAGTTTTGTTAACTTTTGCACTTTGCCATACAGACGCCTGTCGAAGCTTTATCAGGTGCATGGCTATTTTCAGGCGCCTGTGTCACGCCCCGCTTCCCAAAAAGGTCGGAGGCGAAGCGTGACAAAGGCCCGCTTAGGCCAGGGCAAAGGGCCCAGACCCAATAAGCGTCTGTGATGTTCCAAACAAAGGAAACAGGTCCCTGCAAGTTAGTACGGAAACAACAATGTATTGAAAAGAGATATCATTTCATTTTATTGCAAATAAAACATCCAAAAGTACTGAAAGTCTAAAACGCCCGGAGTCTACAACTGCAGAAAAGGAAACTACTGGTGCAAGCACCCAACCTAGACAAGGAAAACAACAGGTGCTTCCCACCCAATCTAAACTGGAACAGAAATCTGGATCAGCAACATGAGGCCTCTAACTCTGGTCATCCTCCGGGTCGTACTCCGGATCAACGTCCTCCGGCTCTCCGTCAGCTGGCAAGTCCGCCTCGTCGACGTACTCTGGCTCAACACCTGACGTACAGCACAAAAGAAGGAATTGTACGTCAGGTCAGGTCTACAAAAGGGTTAGACCAAACTACAAGTGTATCAACTTTTAGACAACGTTTTACTGGTTGATTAGCATGCTGGGGGTTATAACTGAGTAACAAACAGAAGTAACGCAGCAGGAAAGTAAAACGCAACAAGTAGTAGTTGTAGCGTGTGCTACCAACTACGGGACTAGCCTATAGGTGTCAGGACAAGACAGGACGTGACGGAAACAAGGCAGGACAAGACAAGTGAGACACGAAAGGGTTCACGCCTTACGGTTCGAGGGGGATCAGACCCTCTTGCCGTGCGCACGCTCAACCCAACCCCAAACCCCAAGACAAGACAAGACATGACACCAGTACAAGGGATCACTCGCTCTAGCTTGGCGAGTGCCCTATTGCCTGCAGGCTGAGAATCAGTACAAGGGATCACTCTCTCTAGCTTGGAGAGTGCCCTATTGCCCTCGAGCTGTGTATCAGTACAAGGGATCACTCTCTCTAACTTGGAGAGTGCCCTATTGCCCGCAGGCTGTGAATCAGTACAAGGGATCACTCGGAGAGTGCCCTATTGCCCAGAGGGCTGTGCAAGACGGGACGTGACAAGACGGGAAGGGTTATTCTAGGGTGTCCACACACACGCACACACATGTTAGCCCTATGATGTCAAAAGTTGTTGTTGTCGGGCTCAGACTTCGTCGTCAAGTCTGAGCTGTCAGCAGTCGTCCCGGACGCTATCATTTCACGTCCGGTTCTATTTGTTCACAGTTATCAATTCTAACCAACTAAGGCCTAAGCACGGCCAAAAAGTGCAAGTGGATACACTTGCCTGCGATAGCGAGTGTGTCGTCCTCTCGAAGCGTCTCGTCCAAGCGTCTCGTCCGCGGAAGTCCGTCTGAAATATCGCCACGGCGACGATGTCAGGTCTCAAATTCATCAAATCCTATTAGGTTTCGTTTCTAGGTTTTCGGGACTATCCTATTTGTCAAAAGTCAGTTTTTGATGTTTCAGCCTAATCGACGATCTATCCTATGTGCACAGTCAACAAAGTCCTTTCGTCGATTTTCTATGTTCGTACAACGTTTTACAGGAGCTGGAAAGTAAATTTCTAGTTGACGGTTTTTAGTTTAGGGTTCAGTCAGCTATTGTGGGGGTTTCTACGAGTTTCGGGGAACCAACCTGAACCGGAGTTTGCTGTAGATTGGATGTCGGGTCTGATCGGAGAACTCCTCAGCTTCAGTTCTGGTCCTCGTACGATTCCCCAATAGTTCAAACTTGCGACGAAGGCCTACGACGTGTCGCAACGTCGTAGACGGCAAATCCGCGAAGGAGCACGTCCAAGTGGGGCCCACAGCAGTGCTAGGGGTCCAAGGGGGACCCACAACACCTCTGGAGAACTTGGGGGGCCCACCACAGGAGTTGGTGTGGGAGAAACCAACTTGCGACGAATGGCCGTCGGTCGTTCACTGCGGGTGCGGGGGTTCCTCTCGGTCAGACCGAGAGATGGCTCCGGTCGTTCGAGTTGCAACGCGGCGAGGTCGGGCACAGCGTCGGTGCGAGGGTAATCCTCGGTCAGACCGATGGAACTCGTCGGTCGGGCGCTGCGGGCTACGGGCGAAGTGGCGCTTGGGGAAAAGCGCAGCGGCCTCTCGGTCAGACCGACAAAGCGGGTCAGTCGGGCACTTGGCGATGCGGAGCGGAGCGGAGCGGGCGGCTGTGCAGAGAAAGTCTCTCGGTCAGACCGAGAGACGGCCTCGGTAGGAGCGGGGCGACAGCGGGGGGCGATGCAGCGGAGCGCTGCAAGCGGCGATGCGGGGAGCGGCTCCGGTCGTGCGCTAGGATTTGCGGGGGTGAGCTCCGGTCGTGCACTGGGCGATCGTCGCAACGTTGCGACGAAGCTTTGGGAGAGGAAACGGCGGCTAGGGTTTTGTGTAATGCTCAAATAACTTAGCCTAGGGCTAATATAAATAGGTTAGAGCTAGGGTTAGGGTTAGGGTTCGGAAAAACGTAATTAAAATAATTTAAAATAATTAATTTAGTTTAAAATTACTCTCCTCTCCCTTACGCAAAATGGGTGCGGCCAAAAATTCTAAAATTTTGCCTAAAAATTCTTTAATACGTTATTATAATATAGGAATTTTATTGTAATTAAAAATTTTATAAAAATAGGTTTTAAAATTATTTAAAGCTTTCAAAAAATGGAAAATAGGTCAAATTAAGTCCAAAAATTGTAAAATAATTATGGGGTGTTTGGGACAACTAAAGAAAGAGAGTGGAGAAGACGGATCTAAATTTTGACGTCGAGAGACGAAACTAAAATTCGAAACGTCTCGCGTCAAAACAGAAAGTCGCGACGTCACGTCAATTAAGATAGTATCGCTGAAGAACGACTCGAGATATGTCGTTACAAAGTTGTTCCACAATCTAATACTTCCAGAGACGATCACGTCGATATATCACACAATAATGTTCAAAATCAAATAAAGTCAAAAATAAACACGTGCACAAACAAGAGCACGTGCACAAAGAAAGTACGATCGGAAACCGACCGTTACATCCTCCCCAACTTAGAAATGATTCTGTCCTCGGAATCAACATCAAGCATTGCTGGGAAAAAGATGCGGAAAGCGCTCTCTCATATCATCCTCACGTTCCCAGGTGGACTCTCCAGGCGATCCGTGACGCCACATCACTCTCACCAGGTCGACTATCTTATTCCTCAACTGCTTCTGTCGACGGTCCAAGATATGCATAGGCTGCTGGTCATATGACAGGTCCGGTCGAACCGTAATCTCCGAGAAATCTACCGTGTGTGACGGATCACTGACGTACCGACGTAGCTGAGATACGTGGAATACGTCGTGAACACCCTCCAAAGATGGTGGCAGAGCAAGGCGATAGGCCACTGCTCCCACACGCTCTAGCACATCAAATGGCCCAATATACCTCGGACTCAGCTTTCCCTTCTTCCCAAAAGGAATAACTCCGCGGTTCGGAGAAATCTTCAGGAAGACGTGATCTCCAGGCTGGATCTCCAAAGGTCTCCTCTTGGCATCTGCCCAATGCTTGAAGCGATCCTGTGCAACTCTAAGCTTCTCCCTGATGTCCCTCACGACATCCACAGATTCAACTATCATCTCTGGACCCAACAGCTCCCGATCTCCGATGTCATCCCTGCTCAGTGGTGATCGACATTTCCTTCCATATAAGGCAGCAAACGGCGCCATGCCAATGTTCGCCTGGTAGCTGTTGTTATATGAAAATTCCACCAAGTGAAAATGGTCCTCCCATGATCCCTTCAAATCGAGCGTACAAGCTCGCAACATATCCTCCAGAATCTGAATAGTCCTCTCGGACTGGCCATCAGTCTGCGGGTGGTACGCCGTGCTGAAACTCAGACTCGTACCCAAATGCTCCTGCAGACTTCTCCAGAACTGAGATGTGAACCTCGTGTCTCGGTCAGACACAATGCTCACAGGGACTCCATGTAAGCGTACAATCTCCTGCACGTACATGGTCTACGTCACGACTATTTCAAAGGGAAAATCAAAATAGAAGTAAAGGTAGAACGGAACTTTACCTCCAGATATTTCCTCGCCAAAGCTTCCGTAGACTAGCCCACTCAGAAAGGGATAAAGTGCGCAGACTTGGTCAACCGATCCACGATCACCCAAACTGCGTCGTTCTGCCTCGGGGTCCGAGGTAAACCAGTCACGAAGTCTACCGTAATATGTTGCCACTTCCACTCCGGAATGGGAAGCGGTTGCAGCAACCCAGCAGTACGATGGTGCTCAGCCTTCACCTGTTCGCATATCAAACACTTGGCAATGCTCCGTGCCACACTCCTCTTCATGCTAATCCACCAATAATTCAGACGGAGGTCCTTATACATCTTGGTGCCTCCAGGATGTATGGAATATGGCGAGCTATGAGTCTCGCTCAACAGCTCCTCGTGAACATCACCCGCAGGTACACAGAGCCTACTACCGTACCGCAGCGAACCATCCTCATGAATCACGAACTCCGTCCGTAGTCCAGCTTCAACCTGCCTCCTGATCCTCTGTAGCTTCAGATCTCCTGCCTGTGCTGCCTTGATCCGATCCACAATCGTGGACTGAATCTGTAAATTCATGAACGAATGAACCACACCAGGTAGGACAACTTCCAAATCCATCTCCCTCAGCTCCTGCTGAATCCTCCAGTTGGCGGCAAGCATCATCGCAGTAGGAAGTCTACTCAAGGCATCCGGCACTACGTTCACCTTCCCCGGATAGTACTGTAAATCAATTTCATAGTCAGCCATGAGCTCTAACCATCGCCTCTGACGCATGTTGAGCTCCTTCTGCGTAAAGATGTACTTCAAGCTCTTGTGATCGGTGAAAATCTTCACACTCTCACCTAGCAAGAAGTGCCTCCAAATCTTCAGTGCAAAAATCACTGCTGCCAACTCCAGATCGTGCGTCGGGTAATTCTTCTCATGGGTCCTCAACTGACGAGAAGCGTACGCGACCACGTGGCCATGCTGATGCAAGACGCATCCAAGGCCCTTCCCTGATGCATCACAATAAACTTCGAAGCCTCCGCTTCGATCCGGTACTGCCATCACCGGTGCCGTGGTCAATCTCGCCTTCAAAATACTGAAGGCCTCCTCGCAAGCATCTGACCAAAGAAACTCCTCGTCCTTCCTCGTCAGCTTCGTCATCGGCTCTGCAATCTTCGAGAAATCTTTGATGAACCGCCGATAATAGCCTGCTAAACCAAGGAAGCTCCTGATGTCGGATGCTGACTACGGAGTCGGCCAATCTCTGACTGCTCTAACCTTCTCCGGATCCACAGATATGCCATCACCGGACACCACGTGTCCCAGGAATGCGACTCTGTTCAGCCAGAACTCGCACTTGCTATACTTGGCATAAAGATTATGTCTCCTCAGCGTCTCCAGCACTGTCCTCAGATGACAACTGTGCTCCTCCTCAGACTTCGAATAAATAAGAATGTCATCAATGAATATGACAACAAACTTGTCCAGGAAGTCATAGAATATTAAGTTCATCAAATTCATGAACACAGCCGGCGCATTGGTCACACCAAACGGCATGACCACGAACTCATAATGTCCGTACTTCGTCCGGAAAGCCGTCTTCTGAACATCGTCCTTCTTTACCTTCAACTGGTGGTATCCACTCCTCAAGTCCAACTTTGAGAAGACTCTCGAACCTCCAAGCTGGTCAAAGATATCGTCGATGCGCGGTATCGGATACTTATTCTTTACGGTGACAGCATTCAATCCTCGATAGTCCACGCACATCCTGCGGGACCCATCCTTCTTCTTCACAAGCAAAACAGGTGCACCCCACGGTGACACACTAGGGTGGATGAAACCCTTCTGCAGCAACTCATCCAACTGCTTCCGCAGCTCCTCGAGCTCAGCGGGGGCCATACGGTACGGCGCCTTCGATATCGGTTGCGCTCCCGGCATAAGATCAATTCCAAACTCTAAAGCTCTGTCGGGTGGCAAACCTGAGATATCCTCCGGGAAGACGTCGTCGAAGTCTCTGACGACTGCTGGTCGCTTGATCTCCATCTCCATCTGCATGGCTGTAAAAATCGGCACCTCCAGCTTTGCCCGAAATCTGATGGGTCCAAGCGACTCGTCCCTGCTGCGGAACTCGAACTCCGGATGACCTGGAATCCGGAACACCACCCTCTTGCTGGGACAGTCGATCGAGGCGTGGAAATCTCCCAACCAATCGATGCCAAGAACGACATCGAAATGTGGCAGATCGTGGACAATGAAATCTACAAAGAGCTCATGTCCACTGATCACTAAAGAAATCGATCGACATCCCAAATTTACCGTCACCACTCCGTTCCCTGTGGTAATGTCCAAACACTTAGGGAGTGTATGGGTGGGGATAGAGTGCTTTGTTACAAACCTCCGGGATATAATGCACATAGATGCACCGGAGTCGAACAAAGCCAAGGCTGGGTGAGTGGACACTAGAATGGTGCATAAGATATAAGGGAACTACAGTCAAATCAAACTATTCTATCAACAAGTCAAACAAGAAACACAAATAATAAGATCTAAACTATGAAATGAAAAACTAGGATCAAGAGTTACCTGCTATAAGTCCATCCAGCTCCTCAGTCTCAACAGCAGTCATGGTATACGCCGGCCTCTGGGGCTGTGCTGCTCTCTGATACATCTGCCTCTGTGGCGGCAAAGGTGGTCCACGAGCAGCAGGTCCTCTCTGAACTGGAGCAGGTGCTCTCATCTACAACGGGGCTGGCGCTCCAACTACGGCATGACGAGCTCTCGGGCAATCCTTCGCAGCATGTGAAGCATCTCCACAAATTAAGCATAGCCCCATCCTCTTCCTGCAGGTGGCCTGAACGTGTCCAGGCTTTCCGCAGAAGTGGCACGAGCCCTTGCCCTGAATCTGAACTGGTGCTCCAGGCCTCTTGAATGGTACTGTCTGAACTGGCCTCATCGCCGACCTAGCAGGTGGCTGGTACTGCTCCATGGGACGCTTCCCCTTATCAGCTGGAGGGTCAGGCAAAAGAGCTATGAGCTCATGATTCTTCGCAGCATCAAGCACCTCCCTCATAGTCGAGAAACTTGCCGAAGACATCGAAGCCTGAATCTTCGGACGCAGTCCCTGACGAAAGCGATCAGCTCGCTTCTCCTCCTTCTTCACCATGTGCGGGGCAAAACGGCTCAACATCTCAAACTCAGCTTCATACTCCTCGACAGTCATACCTTCCTGCTTCAGGTCTATAAACTTGCTCAGCAGCTCCCTCCTAGCAGACTTGGTGAAGTACTTATCCTTGAACATAAACCTGAAGGTCTTCCATCCCACTGGCTTCTCAAGACGCCTCTCCTCGATGCGCCACCAGTTCCTCGCATTCTCCGTCAGTTGCATCTTTGCTATCTCCACATGGGTATCATCAAGAATCTTCACAGCAACTAACTTCTCCTCCGTGCTCTGGATCCACTCGTCAGCAGCTAGGGGTCCCTCCTTCCCCGAAAATGTCCCTGGCTGGAGCTCGTTGAACTGCTTCACTCCTGGAGCAGCTCGAGGGGCAGGTGGTGGTGGTGGTGGTGCAACTGGAACAGCCTGGGCAGCACGCTGGGACTGCTGAACCAACTGATGCTGAACATCCAGCATCTCCCTCATCACACCCAGAAACTGACGGAAGTCTCCGCTCTGGTCCTCCGGAACTCCATCGCCTAAGTTCCCCGATCGGGTAACACGTCGTCCGGCCATCCTATTGACAGAAACACAGAGGTTAGACTCGTACAATTATTGGATGATAATAAAATGAATTTCAATACTTCGATTTTTCCGTATTCGCAGAAGGAGGGGACCTGCATGGGCCACCACTAAAACCTGTCACGCCCCGCTTCCCAAAAAGGTCGGAGGCGAAGCGTGACAAAGGCCCGCTTAGGCCAGGGCAAAGGGCCCAGACCCAATAAGCGTCTGTGATGTTCCAAACAAAGGAAACAGGTCCCTGCAAGTTAGTACGGAAACAACAATGTATTGAAAAGAGATATCATTTCATTTTATTCCAAATAAAACATCCAAAAGTACTGAAAGTCTAAAACGCCCGGAGGCTACAACTGCAGAAAAGGAAACTACTGGTGCAAGCACCCAACCTAGACAAGGAAAACAACAGGTGCTACCCACCCAATCTAAACTGGAACAGAAATCTGGATCAGTAACAAGAGGCCTCTAACTCTGGTCCTCCTCCGGGTCGTACTCCGGATCAACGTCCTCCGGCTCTCCGTCAGCTGGCAAGTCCGCCTCGTCGACGTACTCTGGCTCAACACCTGACGTATGATCGCACCCCGGATACACACCCGGAGCGACGGTTGTAGTTTTACCGCAAGCGCACGGTATAGCGGCGAGCGGGATATCGAACACAGGGAGGACGAATGACCGTGCTTGTTCCAATCAACCTGGCTATTTAAGAAGAAAGATTTGCCTTTGGCGATCCTGTCAAAATCGTCAGACAAAGTGCGGAAATATCAAATCAAATAAAGAACGTCTAGGGAATGGGGAATCCCCGCTACTCACCGTATTTCATAAATGTGGTTCATCGGTATCAAAATTGCTAGATTAAGATTATGGATGAACTAGTTGCAACTGAATGTAGAACCAAGCTCACGCTCTCGCGCTGTTGCCGGTCTATAGCTATCCTAGGTTTGGGTCCAATCTCTTGCAAACCCTAGCCTAGGGAAGCTAGCATTAGGATCAACATCATCGTCCAATCGCGCACCGAGCCCAATCTCTTGCAAACTCGGCTCGCGATCTAGGTTGGGATAGTTCCTACCCGTCCAATCTCTTGCAAACGGGTATTGGCACGGAATTGCAACCGGAAACCCTAGTATCGGTCCAATCTCTTGCAAACCGATACTACGGAAATTCGATTCCAACCTAATTCGGATTTCTAGGGTTTCCTATCGAATTGGGATCCAATCTCTTGCAAATCCCAATCGGTATGAACTCCTAGCTATCCGTAGTAAATTGATCCCAATATAATCCCTAGATATCAATTCTAGCAAAATTTCTACTAATTCATCACAAATATGAAATTGGGCTTGTAGGGTTCATCCCCACGCCCCAAGACGTGGCGACTACTCACAATTCATAGCAAGATCACAAAAATAAACAATGAAATAAGCAATAGCATTCATCACAATATTGAGATATGCAATAAAAATAGAATTTTTAGAGAAGAGATAGACAAACCAATGGAGTTCTTCAATTATTCCAACAAAAATCAAATTTTGTCTCTTCTCCAATCTCAAAAATAAAGCTAAAAAGTAAATCTAAAAAGCTGCAAAAAATCTAAGAAGAAGCTCCCTAAAACTAGGGTAAAAACAGGGGTTAAATACCCCACAAAATCGTCCAAAAACTGTGACCAAAATACCCCTGCGCAGCCTGTTTTCCGCAATTTTCGCTACAGGCAGCGCGTCGCACTCGGCCGAGTGACAAAAGTCGCTCGACTGAGTGAGAAACCCTGTAATTTTCCAGTAAGTCTTGATCTTCAGGGGTCTCTACTTCGGGGGCGGCTCGGCCGAGTGAGTTGTCGTCACTCGACCGATGGCTTCATGGTACTCGGGCGGACGGGATAATCCACTCGACCGAGCGGGTCTTCTGAAGCTCAGGCAGCTGAAAAACAGTTAGTTGGACATTATTGAACAGCTTTGTCTGGGCGCCACTCGGGCGGACGAGATGTCGTCACTCGGCCGATGTGGTCTCCGTCGCTCGGCCGAGTGCACATATAAATCGTGTCTGATCTGGTCGGCCGAGCGGTGTCTCGCTGGTCGGCCGAGTGGCTCCTCCACTCGGCCGAGTGGGACACAAAAAATGCCTAATCAGCTTGTTTTGGCCTCCTCATCGCTCCTGCGACGTCCATTCTTCTTCCGCTCCTCTCCAACAGCGAAATACCCCTTGGGGAGGTCGTCGGTGACCGTCTGGAGTAGGCGCATCTCGAGATCACTCCAAATCACGCCAAATCACCTGAAATGCGACAAAAACAACAAATCGTGAAAAGCATCGCAATATCGTCGATATATCGTGAAAAACATGATTTGGGCGATCTAAATGGCATGCAAACATGCGGGAAAAAAGTATAAAATAAGGAGTGATCAAAATCCCCCAAGCTTATCTCTTACTCGTCCTCGAGGAAGATAAGTAAAAGGCGAACCCGGTGGATTTGGAAAACGAAAACGGCAAAAAGTGAAAAAAAAAAGAAAAACGGAGAAGAATGAAAACGAAATAAAAATAAAGTAGGAAGAAAGAATCGAAGAGGTAGGCTGCTAGATCATTTTCTCAGGACGTGGGTTCTGCTTACTCATATAGCATGCACTGAACGAAAAACACATGTCAAAGAATTTTATTTTGATATCATAGTATAATAGTGCAAATAGAAATAGAAAACCCACGAACAACGATATAATCATGAAAAACGGAATAATTTTAGAATTAACATCGTCTGAAACATTTAAAGCGGTATACAAATCGCAGATCACACACTTTTCAATTGAATGCTTCCTATGAGGAGTATAAGAGTATCACACAATAGAATAGAGAGAATAGAAAAGTATGGATTTCATGATATGAATGCTAGGCTTAGATTTCTGGATTTCGTAAAGCTAGAAACAATCTCACCGAGTATAGAATATTACTTAGCCTAGGTGTCGTGCAACGTCAAGTAGTCACTCTCTCACACATCAATGGATTCCCTCCCCCAAGCTTATCTATAAGCATGGTGGCATAAAAAAATTCACATCCCCATTTTTATATAGCTCCAAAAGCAATGAAAAGAAAGAAGAAAGAAAGAAAGAAAGTGAGATGTGATCTTTTATTGAGGATTTTTCCTCTTTTCTCCCTTTTTTTTCTTTTGTTGTTTTTTTGATATAGCATATATACACAAACGATCCCAACTCAAAGAGAGATAATGATATACAAGAATATTTTTCTCTTTTTTTAGAGAATAAGAAATTTGGAGCTAGGAATGAATAGCGGGGGAAATGCCATATAATAGAATCGCTAAGGGGAGATTCACCAATGATTTTAAAAGTAGAGAAATGAAGTTCAAGATTTGTGGAGAAAGAAATAGATATATCTCTCGGTTCACTCTATAAGACATGCACGACAACTTCGGCAGGGTAATCTAATCTACTCAGTTTCGATCACAAAAAAGCTAACTAATCCAGATTTATCATAGCTAACATCATTCAATCATCCTGAAGTGAAGTGTACAATTCATGCATATAGAAGTGATATAAGAAAAAGAAATCAGTACTCCAGACATAAGCATTCAATGCGTGAATCTTGGTGTGTTTTCTGTGATAGCATACATATGAATATTCAGACTAAGCTAATAATAAAATTTCATCCATTTTCATGTGGTAAAAGTGTGGGTTACTATCTCTAGATGCAAGGCAAGTCATAGCATATGATATTAGAAATAAAGTCTAAGACATGACAAATATAGCATGCATATAGAGTAAGCTAAATCCAACGTCATCATCATCATAGAAAAGTCATCTCTAGCATGAGATGAAAAAGAAATAAAGATAAAGGGAAAATAGAACTATTTACAATGCGGCACACAGAAAAATAAGAAAAACGTGATGCATGGTAAAATAAAAGAAAATTGATGAAAATAAGTGCAAAAGCGAAAAATGGTGTGAAAAACTAAAAATAAAGGTGGCAAATTGAAAAAAGAACGTGAGAACTCACTCCCCCAAGCTAAATGGCACAGTGTCCTCAATGTGCAAAGTGTGGCACACCGAGAGACAAGAAATGTGAGGGGCAAGTGAGGATGCATGCATGGTGAAAAAGTGAAAAGGAAAATAAAGAAATGAAAAATATGATGCGGACATGATGCATGCAAAGAAAGGAGTGATACAGATATATATGTGGCACCAAAAACTCTCTCTCTCTCCCAGAAAAGATATATAAAGATACGGTCAAAATGAGAATCCCAAAATAAGTGATGGGAGGGGGGGTGTACAAAAATGCATCAGGACCTAGCAGAGACGGGCAGCACAACGGCAAAAAGAATCGATGGCATCACGGGTGCCTAAGAAGGTGGTGCTGCACCGTCTCCGTCCTGAGGCGGAAGTGGTGGTGGTGGCTGGACAGGCTGCTGAGCGGGGGTGGATGTGGAAGTGGTAGCAGGCTGAGTGTGTGTGGAAGTGTGGGTGGGAACCTGCTGGGTGGGTACGGGTACGCGGGGGAGACGCTCCAGGACCTGGGTAAGACAGTAGCGAATCTGCGGGAGCAGGTCGAAGCGGCCAGCCATCGCAGAGACGGTGGAGGACAGGGTCCTAAGGTCGCCTCTGAGACCACTCACCGCCCCCTCGAGAGCACGAATGCTCTGAAGTACAGTGTCAGGGGGAGGTGGTGCAGAGGGACGCACCGGTCGGGGCTGAGCAGGTCGGGGCTGGCGTACTCAGGTCGCGTATGTGACGGGCTCAGCGGGTAGGGGAACAAAAGGGGCTGCACTCGCGAATGTAGGCCTGGCCTCAGTGTGAGGCCGGGGCACCGGCTGGTGAGAAGTGGAGGCAGCGGCAGCGAAAGAAGAGTGCAAACGTGGCAGTGAGGCGGCCAGAGAGGTCAGTGGCACAGAAGTGTGGACAGACGCCACGACGCTCTTGGAAAATACAGCAGCAGTGGAGACAGAGGCGGAGACAGAGGTCTCAACGGCCGTGGCAAAAGAGGGCTCGTCGCACTCAACTATGGTCGGCGGGCGCTCGGGTGGGGCAGAAGAAACAGGCTCAGCAGACAGAGGGCCGGTGGTGGTGGTGACAGCCGTGGGAGTGGTGGAAGTGGGCTCAGCTAAGGTACTCCCGACACCGACAGAGGTGTCAGGAGCGGCGGAAACATCGGGGATAGGCTGAGGGGCCACAGGGTCAACAGGCTCGGCAGCAGGCTCGGCAGGGGCAACAGGGTCTGCGGGGGAAGCGTGGGCAGCGTGGGCCTGCTCAGCCTCCTCGGCCTCGAGCACGTAAGCAGCTGGGATGAGAACATCCACGTAGGGAGCCAGTCCACATGGGCTGGTGCAATCTGAGTCCGAGCAGGGCTCGGAAGAATCATGTAATCGGCACCGTTAGGGCCGTGCAACCAGACCCAGTGTCGCTCACCGTGCAGACGAAGCATCTTCATCCGGGCCATAACATCAATCGACAGAGAAGTGGGGCCAGGTGCTCGTCGCAGGTCGTCGGGGAAGTCCTCGCAAGTCATAAGAGCAAGCAAGGTGATCAGGCCGCCGCAGCATATTGGTGAGCGAGCGCCCACCGATACAATGATGCGGTCTAAAAACCATGCCGCGACATCAATCACGACGGCGGGGACCAGCTCATCGCCATCCCTAGATAGAGCTCTGGGTCGTGTCATCGCGTAGATCATGTAGAGCTCTGGCGTAGACATCGTGCCCGGCTCATATCTGGCCAAAAAGGTCGTCGCCATAAGGCGCTGAGCTATACGGAGGCAGGGATGTACAATGGCCGAGGCCTTGGCCATACTAGGGTCAAAGGCAGCGTGGAGACCTGTAATCCGGGCCCAGAAGGCACCGGCGTCGAAGGAAGGTGGGGGGATATGGGTGGGTGCGTAACCTCGGTCGGCCCCGGGGATATCGGGCCACGAGAAAAAGGCTCTCAACTGGCCGAGAGTGACCTGGCACTCCCGGTCCATGAACCGGAACGAGCATCCCTCGTCGGTCCTGGCGATCGAACTAAGCACCTCAAGTGTCGGGCGGGTAAACGTATCCGCCGACACCTGAAAGAAATCTCGCCAGCCCACGTTGTCGTACAACGTGAGCATCCCCTCTAGTACCCCCAGGCGTCCTAGGTCGGTAAGGTGTGCAAACCTGGAGGGTACGATCGAGCGCTGGGAGATACGCTCGAAAGCGACGCGGTGTGCGTCGTTCCGGAACGTGATCCCCAGCGGCCCGATCAGTGGAGCCGGAGGTGGTGGCTGTGGAGCGGCAGGGAGTGGCTGTGCGGGCTGTGCGGGCGCTGCAGGCTGTGCGGGGTGTGCGGGGCCTGCAGGCTGTGCTGGGTGGACGGGGTGTGTGGGAGAAGGCGGAGGAGAGTCCTCCAACTCGTGGGAGGGGCCAACGTCATCCGACCGCTTCCGCTTGGCGGAAGCTCTCCTCGACCGCGACCGTGTCTGGGGCGGCATATGGGCCCCGAGCGCATGCCGAAAAACGTGAAAAGTGCGGCGTGTGCAAAATAAAGGAAAGAGTATACCCCGACACGCCGCGAGTGCTAAGCAATGGAAGCGTGCGAAGACAGCGCCTCCGCGAAGCCCAAATCAGTCCGTAGAAGCTCCCCTGGGCTCCCCTAAGCTCCCAAAAACAACCTGCGCATGAAATGGAGATATCAGCGGGTAATATTCAAAACGTATGGAGCATTAGGGGTATAATAGATAGATATATAAATTAATTTGGGTTTGGGGTTCGTTTATCGCATGGATCCTCGAAAAACACACAAAAAGAGGAGAAATAGGCGAAATAGGCGATACCGGAGGTGGTCGGAGCGGCGGCCGCCGGCGGCGACTCGGGCGAGGCGCGGCGGTGCTCGATCGGCGGTGGCGGGTCGAGCAGCGGCGTGTCGAGTGAGGGCACGAGCGAGGCGAGCGGGCGAGGGGAGCTGAAGGGTCGGGGGCGATTTTGGGTTTTTTCGTTTCGAAAAATGTGCCCCCCTCGGCCCCTTATATAATAAAAGTTACGACTCGGCCGAGTGAAGAGGTCACTCGGCCGAGCGAGATCAATGGAAATTTCCTCCCGGCTATCGCTTCGGCTGAGTGGCCTTGCCAGCCTTGGCCGAGTGGAGTAAGTCCATTCGGCCGAGTGGCTCAAGCTACTCGGCAAGACTCGCCCTAGGAGCGTATCCGTTTTACTCGGCCGAGTGAAAGTATATACTCGGCCGAGTAGCAGTTATACTAAAATCAGGAAAATAAACAGAGAGTTGGGTACAGCAGACTTCCCTCGTTCGTGAGCGGCTCGGCCGGACGAACTTGTGTACTCGGCAGAGTGACTAGTATACTCGGCCGAGTGAGCCTTGTGTTCTGCTGTTTGTCTTCGTTTGGGCTCTAAACTCCGTCTTTCTTCCTCCAGTCGATTTCATCTTCCTCCTAGGCTTCGAGCACCTTCCTGGGGCGCTCCTTGTCGTCTCGTTCATCCTCCCCATGATGGATTTACCTATCTCCTCTCCTGTCAAGAAAAATAGGACCCGTTATCACAAAATTTTTGGGCGAACGACTCAAAACACTAAAAATTTCTAAAACAAAAATAAAGAAAAAGTAAAAATAAAGCAATAACCGTCGGGTTGCCTCCCGACAAGCGCTCGTTTAAGGTCGTGAGCTCGACCCCCTATGATTTTCAATTAATGCGGGATGTTTGGTGCATATGAGATGAACCCATCAAACTTTCCAGGGAGAACGCTTGGATTTGGAAGTTGCGGCGTGTTCTCCCTCGGTGGTCTCCCGTCTCGAATAGTGTTGGGGGGAGGCTCCCCCAAGCTAGCATTTGCTCCGGTCAACGGCTTTACCGGTGACGCCGATTTCCGTACCGGCGGAGCTTTCTTCGGAGACTTCAATTTCGAGAGCTTGCAGAGCTCTCGAATCCTTGCGACATCAGCGTCGCCTTCATCATTTTCAGCGGAGAAGTCGGGGGAATCATCTATCTTCTCATCTCGGCCTAAATCCGGGCCTTCCTCGAAATCCTCATCGAAAAGAGCACCAATCGAGTGGGGGATCGCCTCCTCTATTACCTCATCAAGGAGGTCCATGTAGTCAAGCTCCTCGTGGTAAGGCATGTGTTTCATAGCCTTAGGAATGTGAAGCTCCACCTTGATGTTGCCGACGTTCAAAGTTAGGGTACCTTCTCGCACGTCGACAATCACACCGGCGGTGGCGAGGAACGGGCGTCCAAGTATCAATGACGTATCTCCCTCCTCCTTAACGTCCATGATCACAAAGTCACATGGCAAGCATATTCCCCCCGGGGACTTGTAGCGGGATATCTTCGGTGATCCCTACCGGCCTTGTTATTCGCCCATCGGCCAATTGAATGCGCATGTCGGTAGGTTTCAACTTCGTCCCGGTGTTTAGCCTTAAGAACATGGAGAGAGGCATGAGGCTTACACTAGCCCCTAAATCTACCAACGCCTTTTGAAGAGGGACGCCGCCCAAGGTGCAAGGAATTCGAAAACTCCCCGGGTCTTTAAATTTGGCCGGCTCCTTCTCTCTCTTGGTGAACCAAGAGCCCTCCTCGGCTAGCATGATCTTCTCCTTCCTCTTTCTCCCCGAAATCAAGTCCTTTAAGAATTTAGCATATGTGGGGATCTCCACGATGGCGTCGAGGAAGGGAATATTGAGGCTAACTCCTTTTAGATACTCGAGGAACTTCGCTAGCCTTTTCTCCATTTTCGCTCTAGCGAGCCTTTGCGGGAATGGGACCGGTGGCATGAAGCGTCTTTCCTCAATCAATTGCTCCGCTCTAGATTTCTCCTTTTCTTGTGGCTCCTTCTCCTTATCAACTTCAACTACCGGCTCAATTGGCTCCAAACTTTCCTCCACGGGCTCTTCGGTAGGAATCATGGCGGGGGTGGTATCCTTCCCGCCTCTAGTAGTAACGGCAACTACGGCGTTTATGTGGCCGGTGTTGCCCCGTGGGTTTTGCTCGGGTTGCGCCGGCAATCGTTGAGTGTTCCGATTGAGCAAGGCTAATTGCTCCGATATTTCAGCCACAACGGTATTAAGAGAGTCTTGCCCCGCCTTCAAGGTAGCATTGACCTTATTTTGCTCGACCATAAACGCCTCCACTCTAGCTTCGAAGTCGGATCGTTGTTGAGCTTATGGAGGGTTTTGATTTTGATTCCTCCACCCTTTATTGTATCTGGGTGGCCTATAAGGTGGAACTTGTTGCTTCGGTTGAAAATTTTGTTGTGGAGGCCCCCTCGGCGGATAGTGTTGTTGTTGGGGGTGGTAGTGGTGGTCGAGCTTGTTGAGGCGGTGCTTGGGGCGGGTTCAAAGCTCCTTCATTGTTGGCGTATGAGAATCCGGGATGATTTCTTGCGGCCGGATTGGCCCAATATCCTTGGTTCCCCGTGACATATTGTACTTGCTCCAAGGATCCTTATCCTTGCTCTCCTCCCACATACATGGCTTGAGATTGGTCTTGCCAATCACACATTTGGTTCGTTGGTGCGGAGGTGGAAGGGGCTCCTTGGGGCTCCGTGATAAACTTCTCCAATCTCTTCACTACCTTGTGGAGAGAATCAAACTTGCTTGTAAGCTCTGCTACGGCCTTCGCTTCATAGATACTAGTTGGCTTCAAGGAGGACGTGGAGTGCCCTCGCTCATCACCCCATAGTTGATTGTTTGAGGCCATCTCCTCAATTAGGGCCGTAGCTTCCTCGGGAGTCTTTGATAAGATAGCACCATTCGCCGCGGCATCAATAATTTGTCTGGTCCCCGGTTGGAGACCATTGTAGAAGCTATGCACTAGTTCCCAATCTTCTATGCTATGGTGCGGGCATTGATGCTGCAGATCCTTAAAACGCTCCCAAGCCTCATAGAGCGTCTCTTGGGGTCCTTGCTTGAAGGACATAAGAGCGCTCCGAATCTTCACCGTCTTGGAGGGCGGATAGAACTTGTCAATGAATGCACTCGCCAACTCGTCCCAAGTGGTGAAAACACCCTCAGCTTGCGTCCTCAACCAATAGAGTGCATTGTCCTTTAGCGTGAAGGGGAAGAGACGCAGTCTGATGGCATCGATGGAGACCCCTGGCATCTGGAATGTGGCGCACTTCGACAATAATAATTGGATGTGGTAGTGAGGATTTTCATGGGCATTCCTATGAAATGGGTCCTGCTGCATCAGAACCACTAGTCCAGTCTTTAGCTCGAAGTTCTTGTCAGCCGCCAACTCCGGCATGGCAATGGATGAGGTAGTAGAAGAGGTCTTAGGCCGAAGCCTATCTCGAATAGAAATTATCCTCGCCATCCTTGCCGCTAATTGGTCCGTAGTTTCCGGGTTGGTCATAAACCTCCCTTCCGGATTTTGTCTCCTTTCCGCTCTAAGTCTCCGCGCGGTACGTTCGATCTCGGGATCAAATAATATAGCTTCAGGGTACGCCGTAGATCTCGTGTACATGCACAGGGAAAACAGAGTTTCAAAGAAATGATTAGTACCGTGGAAGGGTTAGGTAAAAATAAAGAAATAAAATAATAATAATAATAAAGAAATAGCTAGGGTGAAAAAAAATCAAACGCAATCGCGTCCCCGGCAACGGCACCAAAAACTTGATCACACCCCGGATACACACCCGGAGCGACGGTTGTAGTTTTACCGCAAGCGCACGGTATAGAGGCGAGCGGGATATCGAACACAGGGAGGACGAATGACCGTGCTTGTTCCAATCAACCTGGCTATTTAAGAAGAAAGATTTGCCTTTGGCGATCCTGTCACAATCGTCAGACAAAGTGCGGAAATATCAAATCAAATAAAGAACGTCTAGGGAATTGGGAATCCCCACTACTCACCGTATTTCATAAATGTGGTTCATCGGTATCAAAATTGCTAGATTAAGATTTTGGATGAACTAGTTACAACTGAATGTAGAACCAAGCTCACGCTCTCGCGCTGTTACCGGTCTATAGCTATCCTAGGTTTGGGTCCAATCTCTTGCAAAACCTAGCCTAGGGAAGCTAGCATTAGGATCAACATCATTGTCCAATCGCGCACCGAGCCCAATCTCTTGCAAACTCGGCTCGCGATCTAGGTTGGGATAGTTCCTACCCGTCCAATCTCTTGCAAACGGGTATTGGCACGGAATTGCAACCGGAAACCCTAGTATCGGTCCAATCTCTTGCAAACCGATACTACGGAAATTCGATTCCAACCCAATTCGGATTTCTAGGGTTTCCTATCGAATTGGGATCCAATCTCTTGCAAATCCCAATCGGTATGAACTCCTAGCTATCCGTAGTAAATTGATCCCAATCTAATCCCTAGATATCAATTCTAGCAAAATTTCTACTAATTCATCACAAATATGAAATTGGGCTTGTAGGGTTCATCCCCACGCCCCAAGACGTGGCGACTACTCACAATTCATAGCAAGATCACAAAAATAAACAATGAAATAAGCAATAGCATTCATCACAATATTGAGATATGCAATAAAAATAGAATTTTTAGAGAAGAGATAGACAAACCAATGGAGTTCTTCAATTATTCCAACAAAAATCAAATTTTGTCTCTTCTCCAATCTCAAAAATAAAGCTAAAAAGTAAATCTAAAAAGCTGCAAAAAATCTAAGAAGAAGCTCCCTAAAACTAGGGTAAAAACAGGGGTTAAATACCCCCCAAAATCGTCCAAAAACTGTGACCAAAATACCCCTGCGCAGCCTGTTTTCCGCAATTTTCGCTACAGGCAGCGCGTCGCACTCGGCCGAGTGACAAAAGTCGCTCGGCCGAGTGAGAAACCCTGTAATTTTCCAGTAAGTCTTGATCTTCAGGGGTCTCTACTTCGGGGGCGGCTCGGCCGAGTGAGTTGTCGTCACTCGACCGATGGCTTCATGGTACTCGGGCGGACGGGATAATCCACTCGACCGAGCGGGTCTTCTGAAGCTCAGGCAGCTGAAAAACAGTAAGTTGGACATTATTGAACAGCTTCGTCTGGGCGCCACTCGGGCGGACGAGATGTCGTCACTCGGCCGATGTGGTCTCCGTCGCTCGGCCGAGTGCACATATAAATCGTGTCTGATCTGGTCGGTCGAGCGGTGTCTCGCTGGTCGGCCGAGTGGCTCCTCCACTCGGCCGAGTGGGACACAAAAAATGCCCAATCAGCTTGTTTTGGCCTCCTCGTCGCTCCTGCGACATCCATTCTTCTTCCGGTCCTCTCCAACAGTGAAATACCCCTTGGGGAGGTCGTCGGTGACCGTCTGGAGTAGGCGCATCTCGAGATCACTCCAAATCGCGCCAAATCACCTGAAATGCGACAAAAACAACAAATCGTGAAAAGCATCGCAATATCGTCGATATATCGTGAAAAACATGATTTGGACGATCTAAATGGCATGTAAACATGCGGGGAAAAAGTGTAAAATAAGGACTGATCAACGTACAGCACCAAAAGAAGGAACTGTACGTCGGGTCAGGTCTACAAAAAGGGTTAGACCAAACTACAAGTGTATCAACTTTTAGACAACGTTTTACTGGTTGATTAGCATGCTGGGGGTTATAACTAAGTAACAAACAGAAGTAACGCAGCAGGAAAGTAAAACGCAACAAGTAGTAGTTGTAGCGTGTGCTACCAATTACGGGACTAGCCTACAGGTGTCAGGACAAGACGGGACGTGACAGAAACACGGCAGGACAAGACAAGTGAGACACGAAAGGGTTCATGCCTTACGGTTCGAGGGGGATCAGACCCTCTTGCCGTGCGCACGCTCAACCCAACCCCAAACCCCAAGACAAGACAAGACATGACACCAGTACAAGGGATCACTCGCTCTAGCTTGGCGAGTGCCCTATTGCCCGCAGGCTGAGAATCAGTACAAGTGATCACTCTCTCTAGCTTGGAGAGTGCCCTATTGCCCTCGGGCTGTGTATCAGTACAAGGGATCACTCTCTCTAACTTGGAGAGTGCCCTATTACCCGCAGGCTGTGAATCTGTACAAGGGATCACTCGGAGAGTGCCCTATTGCCCAGCGGGCTGTACAAGACGGGACGTGACAAGACGAGAAGGGTTATTCTAGGGTGTCCACACACACGCACACACATGTTAGCCCTATGATGTCAAAAGGTGTTGTTGTCCGGCTCAGACTTCGTCGTCAAGTCTGAGCTGTCAGGAGTCGTCCCGGACGCTATCATTTCACGTCCGGTTCTATTTGTTCACAGTTATCAATTCTAACCAACTAAGGCCTAAGCACGGCCAAAAAGTGCAAGTGGATACACTTGCCTGCGATGGCGAGTGTGTCGTCCTCTCGAAGCGTCTCGTCCAAGCGTCTCGTCAGCAGAAGTCCGTCTGAAATATCGCCACGGCGACGATGTCAGGTCTCAAATTCATCAAATCCTATTAGGTTTCGTTTTTAGGTTTTCGGGACTATCCTATTTGTCAAAAGTCATTTTTTGATGTTTCAGCCTAATCGACGATCTATCCTATGTGCACAGTCAACAAAGTCCGTTCGTCGATTTTCTATGTTCGTACAACGTTTTACAGGAGCTGGAAAGTAAATTTAGTTCAAGTTGACGGTTTTTAGTTTAGGGTTCAGTCAGCTATTGTGGGGGTTTCTACGAGTTTCGGGGAACCAACCTGAACCGGAGTTTGCTGTAGATTGGATGTCGGGTCTGATCGGAGAACTCCTCAGCTTCAGTTTTGGTCCTCGTACGATTCTCCAATAGTTCGAACTTGCGACGAAGGCCTATGACGTGTCGCAACGTCGTAGACGGCAAATCTACGAAGTAGCACGTCCAAGTGGGGCCCACAGCAGTGCTAGGGGTCCAAGGGGGACCCACAACACCTCTGGAGAACTTGGAGGGCCCACCACAGGAGTTGGTGTGGGAGAAACCAACTTGCGACGAATGGCCGTCGGTCGTTCACTGCGGGTGCGGGGGTTCCTCTCAGTCAGACCGAGAGATGGCTCCGGTCGTGCGAGTTGCAATGCGGCGAGGTCGGGCACAGCGTCGGTGCGAGGGGAATCCTCGGTCAGACTGATGGAACTCGTCGGTCGGGCGCTGCGGGCTGCGGGCGAAGCGGCGCTTGGGGAAAAGCGGGGCGGCCTCTCGGTCAGACCGACAAAGCGGGTCGGTCGGGCGCTTGGCGATGCGGAGCGGAGCGGAGCGGGCGGCTGTGCAGAGAAAGTATCTCGGTCAGACCGAGAGACGGCCTCGGTCGGAGCGGGGCAACAGCGGGGGGCGATGCAGCGGAGCGCTGCAAGCGGCGATGCAGCGGAGCGCTGCAAGCGGCGATGCGGGGAGCGGCTCCGGTCGTGCGCTAGGATTTACGGGGGTGAGCTCCGGTCGTGCACTGGGCGATCGTCGCAACGTTGCGACGAAGCTTTGGGAGAGGAAACGGCGGCTAGGGTTTTGTGTAATGCTCAAATAACTTAGCCTAGGGCTAATATAAATAGGTTAGAGCTAGGGTTAGGGTTAGGGTTCGGAAAAACGTAATTAAAATAATTTAAAATAATTAATTTAGTTTAAAATTACTCTCCTCTCCCTCACGCAAAATGGGTGCGGCCAAAAATTCTAAAATTTAGCCTAAAAATTCTTTAATACGTTATTATAATATAGGAATTTTATTGTAATTAAAACTTTTATAAAAATAGGTTTTAAAATTATTTAAATCTTTCAAAAAAATGGAAAATAGGTCAAATTAAGTCCAAAAATTGTAAAATAATTATGGGGTGTTCGAGACAACTAAAGAAAGAGAGTGGAGAAGATGGATCTAAATTTCGACGTCGAGAGACGAAACTAAAATTTGAAACGTCTCGCCTCAAAACAGAAAGTCGCGACGTCACATCAATTAAGATAGTATCGCTGAAGAACGACTCGAGATATGTCGTTACAAAGTTGTTCCACAATCTAATACTTCCAGAGACGATCACGTCGATATATCACACAATAATGTTCAAAATCAAATAAAGTCAAAAATAAACACGTGCACAAACAAGAGCACGTGCACAAAGAAAGTACGATCGGAAACCGACCGTTACAGCCTGTCCAACCTCCATCAGTCCACTTTCTTACGTGGTAAGTTACCGACGTGCGTTTATATTTTATATATTCATGCACATCTTCTCCGTAGTTTTTCGTCGCTTTTCGTTATTTCGTATATGCTTCTTTGTGTTTTTAGTTTCTTTTTACTTTCGTTGTGATTATGTGCATTTACAGGATAGTGCTAGCGCAGGGGGCATATATGGCCAACATCGTGAGTCCCCAGAGCAACGGGAAGCGTCGCACGAGATCCCGAGAGCCATTCGTCAAAGATGACCATGTATCAGCTCTCACCCGATTGGGTGGAAAAGCCACCCGATCGGGTCATGCAGTCTGTGTCAGTGCTGAAGAAGAGACAGTTCCACCCGATCGGTTCAATAATTGGGTGGATGTATGACAGAGCGCAGTTTTGAAGGCTAAAGCTCACCTGGTCGGTTGACTTCTCAACCGATCGGGTCACCTGTAGCTGCTGCTTCCCAAGCTCAAGAAGTCGAAGACTCACCCGATCAGTTCAATGATCGGGTGAGATTTATCAGATCTGAGACATATTTTTTCTGTCGTTTCACCCGATCGGGTAAGTGTCTGTTTTTTTTCTTTTTATGGGAATATTCCCTGGCATCTTGCCCACTTGTATAAATAGTGCTAGGTTTTCCCAGAAACGTGATCCCCACTTTTTAAGCTGTTTTAAGAGATTTTTCAACTGCTTAAATTAAACTCTTGTTGTAAGTTCTTTGATCGTCTTTATATTTTGATATTGTGTTTATGCTTCTATTTGCTACGGTGAACAATTGCTTGATTTCTATTCTTATGGCTATATCTTCTTTTATTGCATTTCATACCATGTTTAGTGAGTAGTTCTTCAATCTGGGACATTGGTGGAAGCCCCTTTGTGGGTTATTCCTAGAACGGCCATAGGTCTAGGGATCCGATTGGATCTAGGGATTTTGATGGTTATGCGGGGGCATTTCATTTTCATCGACGGAAAAAAGACCGCCTTTGACCGTTGGGCCAAAAGGAAATAAAATGGGAGTTTGATTCTCTAGCCATAGCTCACCCCCTAGCGTACACATTGAGTCCTTGCACGTGGGAACGGCTTGGAAGAAATGTTAGGAGCGATAGTTGCAAGCTTAATGCTCCCGAAGTCGGATGGTGTTGGACAAGGTAATGCCCATCGTTCGCATCCGGGTAGGCCTAGCGTATCATCCTGGGCATTGACCGGATATCTGGCCCATGGGACGCTAGGTACCACTTTTAGAGGCAACGTCTCACCGCCAAACCCTAGCATTCGGTCACATTCCTATCCTTCGGCTGTAATAGCGAGAACTCATAATTAGGGCGGAAGCCAAAGTCATAGGTTACCTTTTACCTTTTACATTTGTTCCATTAGTTTACAATCGTGAAAACCAACTGAGAATTGGCTGGCTCATCCACCCGGTGACCCGGTTCCTGATTATTTGCAGGTACAACACATGCCTCCCCGTGATCGACCCCCAAGCCACACTTTGACACTGTGCACTTGCGGTTTATAAATTCTAATTCTAGTATCCACGTCCTGGTTTGCATGTCAAACAGACGGCCGGTCAAGCTTTATGGCGTCGTTGCCGGGGAGGCAACGTGCTTGTTACACTTAGGACCTTGTTATCCTTGAGACTAGCTCATATCCTCACCCCATGATCATTTTCACATTCTATGTATTTATTTTTACTTGTTTTTATTTCGTATAATACCATACGTGCTTCACGGTATATCTTAATTTTACATGCACGGGAACTCAAGGAGTCTCAACGATTTAGTTCCTTTGGATCCTGAGATCAACGCTACCTTGAGGCGTTTTAACACAGAAATAAGAAGAAAAGAAGAGTTTGTCGCCATGGCAGGAACCGTCACTCCTCCAAAGTCTTTGCTTGAATATTCGATGCCGTCTATTTGATCTACATCCAGCATTCAACCTCCGGCCATTACGACCGGAAACTTTGAGTTGAAGCCATCACTTGTGGCTTGGATCCAACAAGACCAATTTTCTGAAGCTTCCATGGAGAATCCCATCGAGCACTTAGACTCTTTCTTGGAGAAGTGTGAGACATTTAAGATCAATGGCATATCAACCAAGGCTAGTCAGTTAAGGTTATTCTTGTTCTCTCTACGGGATAAAGCGAAGCAATGGCTAAGGGGCAAGGACCCCAACACATTCACTACTTGGGAGCGGCTTTCGAACGCATTCTTGAACAAGTTCTTTCCTCCGGGGACATGAAGCTAAGGAGTGATATCTCCTCTTTCTCTTATGATAGCCACGAGTCGCTACATGAAGCGTGGGTGAGGTAAAAAGAAATGCAAAGGAAGTATCCTCACCACGAACTCTCCCGTTGGCATATCATCAACCTATTCTATAATGGATTGAGGGACGATTTGAAGTCCTCTATGGATGTTGCAGCAGATGGATCTTTCATGTCGAGAAACGAAGTGGATGCCGGAACTATCTTGGAGAACATGTCATCCAACAACGAAAGGTGGAGTGATGAGCGTGCGACACCAAAAGCCGGTGGCATGCATCGGATTGAGGAAGTGGACAAGCTATCAAGCAAATTCGATTTGCTTTCCACTCAAATTTCACCGTTTATGGTTGGAGCCGGTGCCGCTAGCCAACAGCAAGTAGCGGCCGTGGAAACTGAAGTGATTGGAGACTTCGGTGTTGGAGAGATTTCAGCACATGTGGATCAAGCAAGTGCCTTATTCTATAATCTTATGGGAAATGCGCCTTATCCGCCAAGATCAAGTTCTAATCCTGGATATTCTCCCATCAATCGAAATCATCCGAATTTTAGCTACAATGCACCCTACCAACAATTTCAGCAACCTCCTCAACAACAACAACACCATCCTCCTCCGCCTCAACAAATGTATCAACAACTTCCTCCTTAACAACAACAACCTCCACCCCCAACAACAACAATAGTATAATTAAAAACAACGAGTGATCTCTCCTATTGAGAACCTTCTAGCTCAATACATTTCAAATCAGGAGAAGATCACTCAACAATTGCAACTTGGGCAGAAACCCTTGGCCGACCAAGTAACCCAATTGGGGTTACAAGTAGCCAGCCTCCAAAAGGTGCAAGGACAATTGCCGGGTCAACCGGAGGTGAATCCTAGAGCACCGAGCCAAACTTTAGCATTGACACCTGGTCAAGCGAATGTTTTCGCTATTGTTTTAAGGAGTGGAAAAGAGATTCCGGCACGGGAGGCCGAGAAAGATAACAAAGCATCCATTGTCATTGTGCAACTGAAGATGGAGATGAACGACAACGAAGCTTCAACATCAAGTCATGTGACTCTGGAGGAAGATTCTGAGAAAAGGAAGAAGAATGAAGGTGAAGACTTGAGAATTTTCAAGCCTTCAGTCACATTTCTGCAAAGGCTTGCCAAGGCCAAGATCGACAAAAAATATGACATGTTCCTTGAAATGGTGAAAGATCTAAGTCTTCGGATCCCATTCCTTGAAGCAATTGAAAATATACATTCGTACGCAAAATTTCTCAAAGATCTAGTGACGAAGGGAACAAGGGAAGAAAAGGTGGTTCTTACGGCGGAGTGTAGCGCCTTGATTCAACAAGCCAAACCGCCAAAGCTTAAGGACCCAAGAAGTTTTTCGATTCCATGCTCTATAGGAGAACTGTCTATCAATAGAGCACTTGTTGATTTAGGAGCAAGTGTGAGTCTGATGCCCCTTTCACTCTACAGAAGAATCAACATGGGAGAACTGGAACCTACTGGGATGACTTTGCAGCTAGCGGATCGGTCCATCAAATATCCCGTGGGAGTCGTTGATGACCTACCAGTTAATGTCTGCGGCGTACGTGTGCCGGTGGACTTTGTAGTGATGGATATGCCCGAGGATAATCACACTCTGATTATTCTCGGAAGACCTTTTATGGCAACTGCAGTGTGATTATCGACGTGAAGAAGGAAAAGTTATCTTTGAACGTCGGTGATCAAACGGCGGAATTCGATTTAGCGCTATCCACGAAGCTACCACCCGAGGAATCTAACTGCAATCTTCTGGAGATTGAAGAAGAAAAAGTCCATGAAGTAGGACATTGGAAATTCTTTCTAGAGACCCTCTTGAAGACTTGGATGGTGTAGAGGAGCACTCTAGGCTAGACGAAGAGGAAATTTCTGAGCCAAGATGTGTCTCCCAATCAACTCCCCCTGGATTTGAAAAGAATGCTCAGATGAAGAGCATGGGCAAGGAGCCTTTGGTGCTCACCGTCGATAAACTGCGAATCTTGAAGAGAGTGGCATGTATCGCCAACACTAAGGAGAAGCCCCCGGATATTACCAATGGGGGAGTGATTGAAACCGTCCACTTATCGCTACTGTCAGCAACCGGAAATTTTGTCCCAATTGCAGAGATGACGCAAAACGTCGAGCACCACCCATTCAAGCCACCTTAAAGATTGTATCAGGAGTCGAGCGAACGACTGTAAAAAGTAGCACTTCATGGGAGGCAAACCATGTCCTAAACTTTTGCTGGCTTTTAATAAGATTAGTCAATTAATTTTAGTGTATAAATTCTGTTGTGGGGATCATTTGTTGGGAAACTTAGAGAATTTGAATTTTATGTGTGCATGAATTGCCTCACCCGATCGGGTCATACACCATCCGATCGGGTGGATTGTTTTAGTAACTGGCCATGCTTCAGTCGAAGAATCAACCGAACAGGTGATAAAGTCGGCCATCGGGTGACCGATCGGGTGAATTAAAACAGAGACTTCGGGAGTCTTTTAGAGAGCGGTCAATCGATCGGGTGAGTTCTCACCCGATCAGGTGACCTATAGCTGCTAATCCAAGAGATTTTTTTTGAAAATTGATCCAACCGATCGGGTGGATTTCCACCCGATCAGGTCATCAAAAGCCTATATAACTGACGTGCGTTTATATTTCATATATTTACGCACGTTTTCTTCCGTGTATTTCCGTATTTTACCGCTGTCTTTTATTCGTTTTCTCGTGTTTTCTTGTGTTTTCTTGTTTTCTTTCACTTTTCCGTGTTTTTCGTGTTTTGCAGGAGATTACTGGCATTTGGGGCATAAAACGATGATATCATGTGTCCCCGGAGCAACGGGAGGAATCACGCGTGATCCAGGGGGTCAAACGACGAAGATTGCATCTTTCAGCCCCTCACCCGGTCGGTTGGTCATCACCAACCGATCGGGTGATGCACGCGTGCACCACCCCGGGCGCAGCTTGGAGCTCACGAGAAGTCACCCGGTCGGTTCAGTGACCGGGTCAAAAGCTCAAAGTCTCTGGAAATTCGAAGCTGATTGCCAACCGATCGGGTGACCATCACCTGATGGTTCACCTGTAGCTGAATTTCAACAGCCCAAACTCGAAGATCCAACCGGTCTCTTCACCCGGTCCGCACCAAGATCCAACCGATCGGCACCAAGATCCAACCGACCGCACCAAGTTCGAACCGACCGGTTCATACTGACCGGGTGAAACCCCGCTTTGAGCTGTAATTTTGTGGAGCGGCTCACCCGACCGGTTGACTTGTCAACCGATCGGGTGATGTCGTTTTCTATAAATAGAACCCTAGGTTTCCCAGATTCGGGAGTTGTTTATTTTTTACTGTTTTCTTCATTTTGTGACGGCTGTAATTTTCCAGTTTTTGTAAGTTTTCGGATCTTTGTAAAACTTTAGTATTATCTTAATTGCTTTACTACCATTGCATTTTTATTGTCTGATTATGATTTTGACAGTTCATTTTCGTTTAGATCGCTTTTTAATGAATATTTGTGAGTAGTTCCCAAATCTGGGATTTTGGCGGAAACCCCTTCGGGGGCTCTTCCCGATGCGTCCATAGGGTTAGGAAATCGATAGGGAATAGGAATCTAACGGTTACGTGGGGGTGTTTTATTGTCATCGGCGGGAAAAAGACCGCCTTTGACCGTCGGGCCAAGGGGGAATAAACTTGGCGGTTGACTCCCTAGCCATAGCTCACGCCCTTAGCGTAGACGCCGAATCCTAGCGTGCGGGAGCGGCAGGATGAGACGTTGGGAGTTATCGTTGTGAGCTTAGTGCTCTCGGAGTCGATCAGTGTTAATGGACATGGGAGTGCCCACTGATCGAACCCGGGAAGTCCAACGTATCATCCTGGGCACCGACCGGAATATCGGGCCCATGGGATGCCGGTACCACTTTCAGAGGCAACGTCTCACCATTAGACCCTAATTCCGATCGCCATCCTACCCGTAGGCCGTATCAGCGAGAGTCGCTCGTTGGGGTCGAAACCAAAGTCCCTGGTTTTTTTCCTTCATATTGTCTATACTTTGCATTCATTTACAGTGACAACCCATCAATCGATCTGGGCTAGCTCGCCCATGGGGTGATTTTGACCCTCTTTGACACAAGCACATCCTCGCCTCCCTGTGTTCGACCCCCAAGCCACACTACAACGCCGTGCGCTTACGGTTACAAATATTTAGATTTCCCATGCCCCCGTTCGTATCATTGCACACATCCGGCGCGCAAGAGCCGCGCCCAGCGGGGCACCGGTCAAGTTTATGGCGCCGTTGCCGGAGAGGCAACGTGCTTGTTATTTTAGGATCTCATGAACTCTAGTGTCTAGCTCTCATCCCTACCTCGCGATGATTTTCGCATTCTTCTTTTTTCCTTTTTATTTTCTTATTTTTATTTTTATTTTTATTTCTTATCCTATCTATTTCTTTCCCACTTGTCGCTTCACGGGTGTTTGTTGTTTTTCATGAACAGGAGTTCAAGAAGTCTCGATGACTTGATCCCCGTTGATCCAGAGATAAACGCCACCCTAAGGTGTTTGGCTGCCGAGAAGCGAAGAAGAGATGATCCTGAAGCCAAGGGAGAGAACATCCTGCCTCACAAGTCCCTGTTGGAGTACTCGATGCCTTCCATTGAGTCCACCTCCGCCATCTGTCCTCCAGCTATTACGGCCCAAAGCTTCGAGCTTAATCCATCTTTGGTGATGTGGATCCAGCAGGATCAATTTTCGGGTGCACCCATGGAGAGCCCGATTGAGCATCTAGACTCCTTCTTGGAGAAATGTGACACCTTTCGGATAAACGGTGTCACAACTGAGGCGATCTGACTGAAGCTGTTCCCCTTCTTCTTGCGAGATAAAGCCAAGCTGTGGCTTAGGGGGAAGGACCCAAATACATTCAACACCTGGGAGAAGCTCTCAAATGCTTTCCTGACAAAGTTCTTTCCCCCGGGGAAGACCATGAAGCTGAGGAGTGAGATCTCCTCCTTCTCCCAGGCCAGCCACGAGTCCTTGCATGAGGCTTGGACAAGATACAAGGAGATGCAGAGAAGATGTCCCCACCATGAGCTCCCCAAGTGGCAGATCATAAATTTGTTTTATAATGGGTTGAGGGACGATTTAAAATCTTCCATGGACGTCGCGGCTGGAGGGTCCTTCATGTCGAGAAGCGAAGAAGATGCCGGACAGATTCTTGAAAATATGGCATCCAACAATGAACGGTGGTGTGACGAGAGAGCCACACCAAGATCTGGGGGCATCCATAGAGTGGAAGACGTCGACAAATTGTCAAGCAAGTTTGACTTTCTATCAACCCAGATCTCCGCATTGATGGTAGGCGCCTGTGGCGTCAGTACACAACAGATTACTGCGGTGGAGTCCGAAGCTTTTGGAGAGTTCGACGGTGGTGACATATCACCACCGTTGGATCAGGCGAGCGCATTATTTTACAATTCTACGGGGAATGTGCCATTTCCACCACGAACCAACTCAAACACGGCCTACTCTCCCAACAACCGGAATCATCCGAACCTTAGTTACCGGGCGCCTTATCAACAGCTGGCTCAACAACAACAGCAGATATATCAACCGGCTAGGCCCCAGCAGCAGTTTCCGCAGCAGCAATTTCAGCAGCAACAACCTCCACCACAGTATCAACAGTATGCTCCAAGGAATCAGCAGCCCACCCAGCAGCAATACGGCTAGTAGAGGGCCATTTCTCCGGTTGAGTCCCTCCTGACTCAATACATCGCCAATCAGGAGAAGATAAATCTGAAGTTGGAGATGGGACAAAAAGTCCTCACTGATCAGGTGACCCAACTAGGGTTGCTAGTGGCGAACCTTCAGAGACCGCAGAATCTTTTACCGCCACAGCCTGAGGTGAACCCTAGGGGGTAAGTTGAACCTTGGCGCTCACACATGAACATGAAAACGTGTCCGCCATCGTCTTGAGGAGCGGAACGCAAATACCTACGAGAGAGCCCTCCAAGGACCGGAAGCACCGTTGGTCGTGGAACAACCAATTGAGAAACTAAATGACGACGGTGCTTCGTCACCAAAGCTGACTACTCCAGAGGGAGTTCATAGAGAGGAGAAGAAGAAGGATGAGGAAGGGAACCCAAGAGTGTTCAAACCTGTTGTGCCTTTCCCATAACGGCTTGCCAAGGCCAAAATCGATGAGAAGTATGGCAAATTCTTTGCCATGGTGAAAGATATGAGCCTTCAAATCCCCTTCCTAGAAGCTATAGAGACGATCCCCTCCTATGCAAAATTCTTGAAAGACTTGGTGACACGGGGATCTAGAAAAGAGAAGGTCGTGTTAATGGTGGAGTGCAGCGCACTCATTCAGCGTGCAAATCCGCCCAAGCTCAAGGACCCCGGAAGTTTCTCCATCCCTTGCTCTATTGGGGAAGTACAAATCTAGAGGGCGCTCGTTGATCTAGGAGCGAGCGTCAGCTTAATGCCCCTATCGCTGTACAAGAGAATAGGGATGGGAGACTTAGAGCCCACCGGCATGACATTGCAACTTGCTGACCGTTCGGTCAAGTATCCGATGGGAGTAGTGGACGACCTCCCCATCGATGTGAAAGGAGTACATGTACCGGTTGACTTTGTGATGATGGACATGCCGGAAGACAAGCATACACCAATTATTCTTGGACGACCCTTTACGGCAACCGCCGGAGTGTTGATAGACTTGAAGAATGGGAAGCTTTCCCTCAATGTGGGACAAGAAAGAGTCGAATTTGACTTAGGCTTGTCGATGAAGCATCCAAATCCCCCGGACGATTCGAGTATCAGTATGCTAGAGAATGAAGAAGATAGAGCTGTTGAAACAAGTGCCTGGGAAGTGCTCTCAAGGAATCCCCCTGATAGCTTGGGGGACCTTGGAGAGCAAGTTGGCTCCCCGAAGAATGAAGTTGCTAACAAGGCGGTCGCACGACATGTGATCCCTCCCGGATTTCTTAAGTCTCCTCCTACGAGGAGAAAAGGGAAAGAACCCATGGACCTCACCGGCGATGAGGTCCGGATCCTGAAAAAGATGGCGGTAGACGCCAATTTGAGGGAGAAGCTCCCGGATCCTGTCGACAAAGGGAGGGTAGTGGAGCAAATCTTTTTACAACCGCCGACTATACTAATAGCCACAACCTCTGGAGCTGAAGAGATGCCGGATTTTGGGCATCACCCGTATCGCCCACCATGAACATCATCAACAGGCGTCGAGCTAACGACGTTAAACAAAAGCGCTTCATGGGAGGCAACCCATGTTCTAAACTTTTACTTCCGCTTTTTAGGACTTTTTCTTAACTTTTTTTTTTAATTTTTATAAATAAATCCAGCCGGAAGAACTCCCGTCGTGAAACTTAGGCGATTTTTGGGTTTTGCAAGAAACAAGGCCCCAACCGATCGGGTGATAACTCACCCGATCGGTTGGGATGTATCAGCTATCGGCCGTGTCTGTCACCAAATGAACCGACCGGGTGGAGAATGATGAGACCGGGTGAGCAGACCGGGTGACCTGGGGAAACTCTCGGGAAAATTTCAGTATTCATCAACCGACCGGGGGACAACATGCGAGACCGGTTGAGGGACCGGGTTAGAAACTCTGAGTTCTCGGGAAAATGTGTGGAGCAGCGAACCGATCGGTTGAGTTTTCAACCGATCGGGTCGCCTGTAGCGTTTCTTCAGCATCAAATTTTCGACCTAAGGTCAACCGATCAGGTGAAAACTCACCCGACCGGTTCGACTTAAAACCTATAAATAACCCCCAACCCACCTGTTCACAAACCCTCACCCTATCTCGTCGTCTCGCCGTCGTTTCGTCTCCTCCAACCACCCGACTGCCAAAAACCCCTCTCCCACAACCTCAAATCCTCCATTAACCTCTCTCTCCACCTCCCCCTTGCATCTCTCCGTCTATTTCTCTCTTTTCCTCTCCTATTTCACATTTCTCTAGCCCTAATTCCCAACACCAACCCCCACTTTCGAATTTTTTGCTGAAGAGGAGTGTCGTGGCTCCACACTTCTCCCATTGCACGGCATTGGGGTCATCTACAAGCGAGGAGCTCTAATTTCTGTAGGGTAACTTCGCTCCACTTCTCGAATTTTAATTTTTACCCTAGATATTTGATTTTCTTGGTTTTTGTGTGTGTGCACTTTGATAGTACTTTGCACCCATTTGCACTACTCACGCACACACATGGCCCGGGAGAGAGATAAAGGAAAGAGTATCATGCGGGAGGAGGAACCGTCTCGTAAGAGACGTAAACAAACACGTCCTCCTCCCCACACAAGCGAACTGACACGTGCCCCTCCCGCACCTATCATTCCCCCTATGGACCCCATGTTGGGCCCGCATGGGTACCTATTTAGGAACCAAGAGCAGAAAGACTTCTACCACAGACTAGATGCTTGGGGGCATTTATCAACCAAGTTTGCCCACACCCAATCACTCGTCGACCTCGGTGTCTTCACTGAGGTCGAGACTCTTTTCGCTAACCTTGGTTGGTTGGGCTTCCTGAAAGAATCTGCGGTATCCTACCTGTCACTCACCCTAGAATTCCTTTCCTCCCCCGTTTGTGAGTCGGGGTCGACTGTCACTTTCCGGGTGCGTAACCAAACCATACGCACCAACCTGGATACCATCAATCGTATATTTGGTTTCCCTGTTCTAGGGGATGACGCTATCCGGCACTACGGATACCCCCCCGGAATTTGACGTCGATAACTTTTGGTTCGTCCTCACCCTAATAGGTCTCTATCCCCGGGGTAAGGACAAGGCCTCCTCCATCATCCATCATATATTCCGTCTGGCCCATAGGATCATATCATCCACATTTTTTCCGCGGGATGAGTCAGGCACCGTGACTATCCCCGATCTTTTCATTCTTTGGGCCATGACTTTCCCTTTTGTGCCTGACGATGATGGGATTAGCTTTAGGGCCCTGACTGTCCCTGTCCATGCCGGCGATTGGCTTGTTTACAAGATTCTCGAGATTAGCAGGGCCGAAAAGGGCAAGATTTGCTGTGGGGGCATTATCACTATTATTGCTTCTTACCCCCCCCCCCCCCCCCCCCCCCGTTTAATATCCATATCCCCCGTGGTCTTCCCATCGCCGCAGGACCCTCACGTCTAGATCTTGACGTCCTGCGGCACATTCATATGATTAAGCCCCACCCCGACGGTCGCTTCGAATTCAATTACGGCGATCCCCCTCACCCCTACACCATTCTCCCCAACCCTGCTCGCATGACTATTGCTCTTAGGGGAGATTGGACCTTTCCGCCCGACCCTGCGTTCTTTGAGGGGTTACGCCTTCCTTTCCTTCCCACGGACGCACGTAGACCACCTTCCCCTGTCACCCACTTAGGCGTGCAGGATATTCCTGCGTCCCGGGGAGATATTGGGGCTGGCCGAGTCACCCTGTTTCTGCTCCTGGCCCCATCACTTCTGAGCACCTTCTTGCGGCCATCTCTGACCTTGTGTCCAGTGCCGGCATGACCACTACCACCGGCACTACTTCCACATCACTTGCCGACACCACTTCTGCCTCACGTCAGTCCACTACCTTCGGTCGTCGCCAGGTCTCTGCCCGTCTTGCTATGTCTTCTGCCCCCTCGGACCCATCACCGTCCTCCTTTCTCACTCACCCACGGTTCCTCGCACTTGAGAGGAACGTGGCTGCCATTCTTTGCCTTCTCACTCACATCCACGGACCTCCTCCACCTTCACCACCTCGACGATCTTCTCCTCCACCCTCCCATACATCACCTCCCCCATCACATTCTTCTCCTCCACCATCCCACCCATCCCACCCATCCCCACCACCCCCACCTAGGCGATCATCTCCCCCACCCACATCCATTCCCATCCCTGTATCCACTTCTCCTCTCACGACCACCTCCGTCGCGCCCACACCACCTTCTACCTCCTCCACAGTCACATCATATGTGCGCCATAGAAAATTGTCGATGCGCTCCAAATCTCTCCCACCTCCACCTACTACCGTCACCATCACATCTTCTCCCTCCATTTCTATTCCTTTCACCACCGCCTTGAACGCCGTCCTTCCACCACCACCCACCTCCACCGACACTCCCCCCATCGTTCACACCACCACTGCACCTATTCCTCTACCTCTTTCCCCGCTTCTCCGCACACCCCCAGTTTCCCCCACCCACCCATCCACACCCTCTTCCGAGGAGGGCGAGGATTCGCATTCTCCTGATTTTTGATTTCACTTTGTTTTTTTTTGACATCCCCCTTGCATATTTCTGCACTTTCACGTTCATATTTCATTGCTAGCATTGCCATGACTAGCTTGGGGGAAGTCTATTTTGTTGTGTTTTGTTTTCTCTTTTTGTCGTGTCATGCCGTGTGCTTTGATCGTGTCATGTTGTGTCGTGTAGTTTGTTCATTTTTCTTTTTCTTACTTTTTCTATTTTCGTGTCGTGTGGTTTGATTTTGATTTTTCTTTATTTTAAGTTTCATGTCGTATCTGTGTTTTTCATTTCTTTTTGTATCGGTGCGTATTCCCCCCCATTTTCATTGCCCTCCCGTACTCACTCTTATTGCATTGAGGGCAATGCAAGCTTCAGCTTGGGGGAATCGCACCTTGTGCATCATTTGAGTCTTTCTTTTTCGTTTTTGCGTCGTTTTCATCGTGTTTTTAATTTTTCTTCTCTTCTTTTTATCTCTTTCTCCTGGAGATGAACCCTATGATGAATTGCCACAGAATCACACACACACACACATAGCATAGCATCGATAATCACACTCACTGACCCTAGGATATCGAGTCCCCCTGCATTTCAAGCATCGTGGGTCCACTTAGCTTTTTTGTGAGTCGTGTGTCGTGCCTAGCCGTGTGGTGTGCTTCTACTTTGTGATTCACTTTATATACCTGTCCAGGAATGACCCCTAGATTACCATGTTTCGATATGAATATGCGGTACTTATTTCTACTGTCTGCTTCTTCTGCATGCTATATATATCGTACGCTTCATTTCGCATGTGTCGGGATTCCACAATTAAGGACTAGGATAACCCATTAAGCCAATGCTCTATTTAGCGAGAATAGTTTCCTTTGCCCAAGTGTTTAGATTCCGACTTCTTTTTTGTTTTACTTGGTGCAAATCCCCTCGCTGTGTACCGTTCTCCCACTTGGGAGAGTACACATGTGTATAGCCAAAAAACCCCAAAAAATCCAAAAAAAGGAGAAAAGAAAAGAAAACCCCAAAAAGAAGAGAAATGAAAAGAAAAGAAAAAAATATTGTATAGCCAAAAATCCAAAAAAATTCACAAATACCCAAAACCCAAAAAAAAATTCCCGTGTGAATATTTTCCTACTTGCCGAGAATAAAGGGAAGGCGAGAATTTGCACCGAGTTGTTCTTCTCCACATCATCTCAACCCCCATCGGTTTCGAAAACACTTGGCTTAAGAACTTTTTAGCTAGTATCTAGGCTATAGTGGCGTGATTTCCCTAACCCTAGTTGTGGAGTCCCCGACGCATGATATGTTTCGATTCTCTCTATTCTCATGCATGCTTGAACTATAAATTCACCGCTTTATCCAATTCGAATCGATATTTGGGTCGTTTCCTGGATTTGTGTATATCGAGCTTTATTGCACATTGTAGATAGTGACACCGTCTGCTAGCGCACGACCACACTCACTCGCGCTTCACCGCATGGGCCCACGGTACTTGTTTGGACTCGTATTCCTAGGTTTAGTGATGTGATTTGGCGTTTGCTTGCTTGGTGTGTCGTTTTTGATTTTGTTGGCCCGGACGGGCGATCTAGGATATAGAGTTTTCTTTTTCTCTCTTTCTCTCTATTTTTCCCCTCCAAGCTCCTACTCTCACTCGTCTTCCTCGAGGACGAGGAAGAGTTCAGCTTGGGGGATTTTGACGTGCGTTTATATTTCATATATTTACGCACGTTTTCTTCCGTGTTTTTTCGTATTTTACCGCCGTCTTTTATTCGTTTTCTCGTGGTTTCTTGTGTTTTCTTGTTTTCTTTCACTTTTTCGTGTTTTCCGTGTTTTGTAGGAGATTACTGGCATTTGGGGCATAAAACGATGATATCATGTGTCCCCGGAGCAACGGGAGGAATCACGCGTGATCCAGGGGGTCAAACGACGAAGATTGCATCTTTCAGCCCCTCACCCGGTCGGTTGGTCATCACCAACCGATCGGGTGATGCACGCGTGCACCACCCGGGCGCAGCTTGGAGCTCACGAGAAGTCACCCGGTCAGTTCAGTGACCTGGTCAAAAGCTCAAAGTCTCTGGAAATTTGAAGCTGATTGCCAACCGATCAGGTGACCATCACCCGATCGGTTCACCTGTAGCTGAATTTCAACAGCCCAAACTCGAAGATCCAACCGGTCTCTTCACCCGGTCCGCACCAAGATCCAACCGGTCGGCACCAAGATCCAACCGACCGCACCAAGTTCCAACCGACCGGTTCATACTGACCGGGTGAAACCCCGCTTTGAGCTGTAATTTTGTGGAGCGGCTCACCCGACCGGTTGACTTGTCAACCGATCGGGTGATGTCGTTTTCTATAAATAGAACCCTAGGTTTCCCAGATTCGGGAGTTGGTTATTTTTTACTGTTTTCTTCATTTTGTGATGGCTGTAATTTTCCAGTTTTTGTAAGTTTTCGAATCTTTGTAAAACTTTAGTATTATCTTAATTGCTTTACTACCATTGCATTTCTATTGTCTGATTATGATTTTGACGGTTCATTTTCGTTTAGATCGCTTTTTAATGAATATTTGTGAGTAGTTCCAAAATCTGGGATTTTGGCGGAAACCCCTTCGGGGGCTCTTCCCGATGCGTCCATAGGGTTAGGAAATCGATAGGGAATAGGAATCTAACGGTTACGCGGGGTGTTTTATTGTCATCGGCGGGAAAAAGACCGCCTTTGACCGTCGGGCCAAGGGGGAATAAACTTGGCGGTTGACTCCCTAGCCATAGCTCACGCCCTTAGCGTAGACGTCGAATCCTAGCGTGTGGGAGCGGCAGGATGAGACGTTGGGAGTTATCGTTGCGAGCTTAGTGCTCCCGGAGTCGATCAGTGTTAATGGACACGGGAGTGCCCACTGATCGAACCCGGGAAGTCCGACGTATCATCCTGGGCACCGACCGGAATATCGGGCCCATGGGATGCCGGTACCACTTTCAGAGGCAACGTCTCACCATTAGACCCTAATTCCGATCGCCATCCTACCCGTAGGCCGTATCGGCGAGAGTAGCTCGTTGGGGTCGAAACCAAATTCCCGGGTTTTTTCCTTCATATTGTCTATACTTTGCATTCATTTACCGTGACAACCCATCAATCGATCTGGGCTAGCTCGCCCATGGGGTGATTTTGACCCTCCTTGACACAAGCACATCCTCGCCTCCCTGTGTTCAACCCCCAAGCCATACTACAACACCGTGCACTTGCGGTTACAAATATTTAGATTTCCCACGCCCCCGTTCGCATCATTGCACACATCCGACGCGCAAGAGCCGCGCCCGGCGGGGCACCGGTCAATAACCACGCCCCCTACCCGACCGCCATTTCACCCGACTTTCAAAAACCTATTTCGAGCCGTTCGTTTGGAATTTTTTCCACACGATCTTCTCCATCGCTCCCTACTATTACTAATCATCCTCCTCCACTTCCTCCACTAATTCCCCACCATCAAAGCCCCCCCATACACTCCATTCAAGCAGCGAATCCAGTTAAACCCTAGCCCTAACATACTTTCCCCCCACTTTCAAGAACTTTATTTTCTTCGGATTGGTGTGCGGCGGCTCTCCAGATCACTTCCACGTGCATTGTGGGAGCTTTTGGAACTAGGAGCCGCATCGATTGCTGGGTAAACTCGTCCCATAACTTGGTTATTATATTGCCCAGAAATTTCATTTTGTCTCTTTGTCATTTATTGTGTGCACTCATCTATCACCCTACATATCATATCTGATCGCCACAATATCATGGCTAAGGACAAAGATAAGGGTAAGCGACCTATGGTGGATGAGGAGCCGTCTCGCAAGAGACAACGACCCGCACATCCTACACGTGGACGCTCTCCTCAACCACCGCCTACCCAACCACCACCCCCACCTACCGTACATGCGAGAGACCCACTACTTGGACCACAGGGTATTCGCTATATGAGCCAACCCCACAAAGATTTTTTCTCTTGCCTCGACCAACGTCCTCACCGCGCTACCAAGTTCGTGCACGACCAAACCTTGTTTGATCTCGGAGTTTTCTCCGAAGTTGAATCCTTGTTCGCGAACTTGGGATGGCTTAGCTTCTTCCACACCCATGCTCCATCCTATCCCATGCTCACACTAGAATTCCTTTCCATGATCAAAATCGAGCCGGGGTCAAACATCATTTTTCGCCTTCAGAATCGAAATTTCTGTGTTCCTTTGACCACTATCAATGATATCTTTGGGTTCCCTAATCTTGAAGGCAGCTCCCTTGCCAATGAATTGCATGTTGAATTTGACGTTGACTTCTTTTGAAATCGTCTCACTTTGCACGATCAATATCCTAGGGCCAAGGCCTCTTCGATTATTCACCCAGTCTTCCGCCTCGCCCATCGCATTATTTCCAGCACTTTCTTTCCACGAGATGAGTCCTGTACCGTGACCATCCCAGATCTTTTCATTTTATGGACGATGACTTTTCCTTTCATTCCTGGTGTTGATGGTATTACTTTTGAGGCACCGTGTGTTCGCATCAATGCCGCCTCATGGCTAATTCAAAAACTAGTTGACATTAGTCGCACGAATAAGGGCAAACATTACTGCGGTGGCCACATCACACTCATTACGCAACATCCACCTTTCAACATCGAGATCCCACCCGATTTGGGACGTGCCCCAGGATCTACCCATCTTGACATCGATGTCCTGTGGCACACTCACATGATCAAGCCGCTCGGTGGCGGTTGATTCGCTTTCCACTATGGCCATCCCCTGCCCCTTATACCATTCTTTCGAACCCTGATCATGTCACTATTGAGCTTCCAGCAGAATGGTCATTCCCACCTGACCATGAATTTGTGGGGGGACTGCACCTTCAGTTCGATCTTCTTGACGCTCCGCGTTCACATTCTCTTGTCGCCCACTATGGCGAGCAGGAAATTCCTGAGTTCCGAGGAGACCCTGGGGCTGGACCCAGTACCACCACCCTGGCTACTACTGTTGTTTCTTCCGAGGCTCGAACTACGTCCATGCTTGGCCTAGCCTCTCGTGCCGGTACGACCACTACCGCCGACACCCGTTCTGCTTTGCGTCGTGCCACTTCTGCTCGCCTCGCTCTTGAGGCCGAGATTGCTACTTTACATGCTGGCGCATCCTCCTCTACCCCCTCGGACCAATCTACCTCTTTTCTATCCCATCTCGGTTTCCTCGCTCTCGAGCGAAATGTAGCCACCATTCTCCGTCTTCTGACCCATATCCACAGTACTCCACCACCATCACCGCCCCCATCACCTCCTCCGTCTCCTCCTAGACGATCGTCCTATCATACCACCATTGTTTCCCTTCCCACCACTACTGTTGACCCGCCACTTCCACAACCTTTCACCTCTATCACCACTGCCTACTCGCGTCGTAAGAAACAAGTCGTTATGCACGCAAGATCATTACCCCCACCTTCTTCATCAGTTGCATATCCCTACCACCCTCCATTACCACCGACACCCCACCCATCATTCACATCCCCACCGAGCCCACCCGTGCACGATCTCCATCTCTTTCTCCAGTTCTTCGTATACCTGTCACCTCTCTCGACCACTGTTGGATCTGGATCCTAGCCTAGAGGGGGTGAATAGGCTTATAAAATAATTCGTGCAACCCACGAACAAACTCACGTAGTTATAGCAGCAGCAGAGTAAATAAAATGCAGACACAGAGTACACAGCAGTTTTACCCTGGTTCGATCATCCCAACGACCTACTCCAGCCCCCAAAGCAGATACTAGTATTGAATAGCGCAATAGGTACAAAACCACAAGTTAGAGCACGCTCAGAGCACCCTCTACGTCTCTACACTCGCCAGGCTCTCAGTACCCCACACAGAGTGTTTCCTCTCACTATCAATCCTAGTACCGCTTTCTACCAGCTAGTCCCAAACTAGCTGGGTCCCACTTGTCTAGCCCCAACCAGACAAGTCCCAAAATAATCCCCAAAGATGTGGTAAAGTTTCCCCTACAGAGAACGTTACACTAAGACACGAAAATAAAGAGTAAAGGGTTTAGAAATGATCAGTTCGTGTTCGTGTAGGCGTCTCTGTCAATCAGCAAGTCGTAAGTGAAGGATACTGTCCAAAACAGAGTTAGGATCGATAACATGAAGTTTAGACTTACGCTTGCGTATGCGGCACGGTAGTCTACGAACTTCGCCTTCGGATTCGCCACGACGGATCGAGTCTTCTCACGAACGGAGTAAGGCTACTAATCCACAATCTAAATCTCTACTTTAGATTAAGAACTTGGATAGAGGAAGAGAAAGGATTTCTGCAGAGCTTCGCTATGATGAAGTTGCATGCATGAATTTCATGCAAAAAAGGTGTAAGAAATGGCTTACCCTTGGGTCTTATTTATAGCCCCCAAGGTAGTTATTTTAGGGTAAGTTGTTCCTTTGGAACAACTTAATTAAGGTGTACCATGATACATGGCACATTATAAGCTTAAGTTGTACCATATGCATGGTACAACATAAGCTTAAGATATTCCCCCTTTATTAGCCATATGTCGCATGCACTTATGCATATATAATGCGACTTTCCCACTCAACCAGAGATCCTCTCCGCAAGGGAACAGATTCCCTTTGTACATGACTTCGTGTACGCGACGTTCGAGGTCCGTATTCCCTCGTACATCCCCCACAAGGGTGTACAAACGTCTTCCATATCCAACATCTCCCACTCACACTTGAGGGGATTGTAAGAGAACGTCTTTCCCTTAGTTCTTTCATCTATCATACCGAGAAATAGACCGTGCGACCGTCATGTGCGTAGAGTCTGTTGTTGTGCACTTGTTAGAGATACACAATGACCTCGAAGGTGCAAAGTTGAGTAGTTCAACGCATGCTTTACCCTAGATTATTTCTTCACATTTCTTATACTTTATATTCAATAATTGAATCCTATCTGGATCACAATTGGCTGGCCAGCTTTGAATCATTAAAGTCCAAATGCGAATATGAAATCAATCTTCCTCTTCTTGTGAACCTTCTGATCTTGACTAGACTCGCTTTTCTAACGTGCCCCGCCGAGCCGAATTATCATAGCCCATAAGTAACACGCTAAGATAGCGATCATTTCGTCAAATCTAAAGGAACCAATTGGAGTCCTTGAGGGTAAGAGTTAAGACCCATATGGCCTTTGAGTCTCACATAATAGCAAACACTATTGCTACTAACTCAGTGGTCAAAATGCATACGTGGTATGAACACGTATTACAACATCACTCCTTTCCCAGGGAGAGTATGTCTTAATGATGTTGTACGGATGAAAAGATCAGACACCACAGTGACTATCTTTTTGAGTCCCCTTACTACTCGTGAAATATTCACGGACTCTCATCCTGCATAAGACAGATAGGAAAAAATCCTATGAGATCTCTTTCAAATATCCTTGTGATACAGATCTCAGATCTTTTGTAAGCATCCATATGATGCAGATCTTTCATTCGACTATCTTGTTTAAGTCATGACTCTAAATCATTCGTATAATGATTTTGACTTTAAACTAGTCTCATCTCTATCTTATCCATCTGATAAGATAAGGCGGTTGCTCATGTGAGAGAGCCAACCTTAATCTGTCCGACATACACACAATTCAGCTGAGATTTCAAAAATGTACACAAACATTTCTTAAGAAATTCATATGCAATATTTGAAAAAGAACTTATTCTTTTATTAATTTTGATCATTTATAGACATGGGAATTTACATTGGTACAACTCAGCTCTTACGCAATCCTTGAGATGATAAGTGTTTGTAAAACACATCTCTGGGGATCGCCTTCGTAAGCGGATCCGCTATCATCTCATGCGTAGATATGTACCTTATGTCTACCTTCTTGGTCTTATCATTGTCTTTTGCAAATTTGTAGCGGATATCTATGTGTTTGGTCTTACAATGGAATTTCGGATCTTTGACATAGGCTATAGATGCTTGACTGTCGTTGTGTATAGGTACAGCACCTGAGTCACTTGCATTAATTAGCCTGTCTAAGAACTTCCTAAGCCAAACAGCCTCTTGAACTGCCATGCTAAATGCTACAAACTCGGCTTCCATGGTTGAAAGTGCGATGCAGGATTGTTTCTTGCTACTCCAGGATATTGCACCAGATCCGAGTAAAAAAACATATCCTGAGGTCGATCGTCGCTCATCGAGATCACCCGCCCAATCAGCATCAGTGTAGCCTTCGAGCCTCAAGGCATCTCCTTGATAGCATAAAGCAAAGTCTGCAGTTCCTTTGAGATACCGCATTATCCTCTTAACCGCTTTCCAGTATACTTGCCCTGGGTTGGATTGGTAACGACTTACCATTCCAACGGCAAAACAGATGTCCGGTCTTGTACACATCATAGCGTACATTAGACTACCAACTGCACTGGAATATGGAACTTTTTCCATAATCTCCTTCTCTTTTTGGTTCTTCAGACATGATTTCAGACATAAATTGTCGTACTTGCTTATTGGAGTATCAATGGACTTGCAGTCCTGCATATTAAAACGTTCTAGAACCTTCTTTATATAAGTCTCCTGTGAAAGAGAAAGAAGTTTCTTCGAACGATTCCTTGAAATCTTAACTCCAAGGATATATGCGGCTTCTCCCATGTCTTTCATCTCAAAGACTGATGAAAGCCAAGCCTTGATATCCATCACAAAGCCCTTGTCATTTCCGGCTATTAAAATGGCATCTACATATAGAGACATAATAACATACTTGTTCTTATTCCTCTTGATATATACACAGTTATCTTCATCAAGCATGGAAAACCCATTTGATAAGACAACCTCTTGAAATCGTATATACCACTGCCTCGAGGATTGTTTAAGACCATATATGGATTTAAGAAGTTTACAAACCTTATGTTCGTTTCCTTCTTTTACAAACCCTGTTGGCTGTTCCATATAGATCTCCTCGTCCAATTCTCCATTGAGAAAAGCAGTCTTTACATCCATTTGATGTAATTCGAGGTCTAAGCAAGCTACCATTGCCAGAATCAGGCGAATTGAGGTAAAACGAACAACAGGTGAGAAGGTCTCTTCGTAGTCTATCCCTTCCTGTTGCGTAAAACCTTTCGCGACAAGGCGAGCTTTATATCTGTCAATAGAGCCATCAGCCTTATGCTTGATCTTGAGAACCCATTTGTTCCCAATAGCTCTACGTCCTCTGGGTAAGTCAACTAAGTCCCAGACTTGGTTAACTTTCATGGATTCTAATTCCTCTTGCATCGTTTCCATCCATTTGTCTTTAGCAGGGCAAGATACGGCCTGTTTGAAAGTAGCAGGCTCGTCATCTTCTTGTAGTAAAGTCATAAAGGTTTGCGGAAACTCATCCTCAAATCTTAGAGGAGCCAACCTTGTACGATTACTACGCCGTATTTGAGACTCTTCAAGTCCTTGTTGACTTGAATTTAGATCAATTCTAATATCACTCCCATTTGGAATGTCGTTAGAATTGCTCCCACTTGGATCATTATTCCCGTATGGAATAGGATAATCGTCATTCGTATAATCCATTGGTGAAGGTTGAAACGTATTTTCATTTTCACCAAGAATTCTCCCACTCGAATGAGGTAATCCTTCTTGATCATAAATCTCAAATAGAGATAAGTCCTGACTTATCTCGCCCTGTCTTGGAAACTCGTTTTCCAAGAAAGTGACATCCCTCGACTCAAACTCAATTAGCCCACCATTTTCTTCCTGACTAACAAAAACATAACCTTTGGAGTTTTCTGCGTATCGTATGAAGATACATTTCCTTCCCCTTGGCCCAAGTTTGCCATACTTATGGAAGGAAATATGTGCGTAGGATGCACAACCCCAAGGTTTTAAAATGTTTAAGTCAGGAGACCTTTGGTTCCACAACTCATAAGGAGTGGAGCTAACTGATTTCGAGGGCACGTGGTTTAAAATGAAAGCGGCCGTCAATAATGCATCACCCAAAAAGGTGATTGGCAAGTTAGCTTGCGCCATCATTGAACGGACCATTTCCATTAAAGTCCTATTTCTCCTTTCTGCAACACCGTTTTGTTGAGGAGTATAAGGCATAGTTACCTGATGTACTATGCCTTTTTCATCACAAAGTTCCTTAAAACTTATTGATTGATATTCACCGCCCCTATCGGTTCGCAAGACCTTAATCTTGCGATCTAATTGATTCTCCACTAAACTCATATAGTTTTTAAAGCAAGCCAAAGCTTCACTTTTGTGGGATATCAAATAGATATGTCCGAATCGGGTGAAATCATCAATAAAAGTGATGAAATAGGACTTTCCGCGTCTTGTCTTGACATTCATCGGACCACATATGTCCGAATGGATAAGCTGTAATGGAACCTCGGCCCTTGTGCCGGTTCCAAACGGCTTGCGACAAGATTTCCCCACAAGGCAATGTTCGCAGGTCGACATTTCAACCTTTGAAACATTGGATAGAAGGCCACGTTTGGCAAGTCTATCCATACGCGTTGGTCCAATATGACCAAGCTTTGCGTGCCAACAATTCACATCAGACTCATAAGTCTTAGAATTTGCAACAAGGAAATTTTCATTACATTGTACTCATTACAATAAATCCTTTAAATACAAACCCAGTACCAATAAGAGTATTATTACAACTTAAGTCCACATTACAATCATGAAAAAACCAGCAATAGCCAAGACCCATTAATACAACCACAGAAATTATATTCCTTCGAATATCTGGAGCGAAGAGGACATCATGAAGTAGGAGGGTGCGGCCGTTGTCCAAGACTAGCTTGCAAGTCCCAACGCCTTTCACTTCAACACGTGTGTTGTTTCCTACATAGATCCACTTCGTTCCTTGGGGTATCTGATGATACTCCACGAAGGACCGTCTGTCCCTTGCTATGTGGTCGGTGGCACCTGAATCAATTATCCAAAATGGATTAGATTCCACAAGAAATATTGAACTAGAAACACATATGTAACTAGTATATTTACAAGTTACCTCGTCGCCTCCACTCGTACACGAACGAGCATAGTGACCGAGCTTGTTGCACTTGAAGCACTTGATCCTCTTCAAGTCTTTCTTCTTGTGCCATTTCTTGTGTCCACCCTTATGTTTGGGTTTCTTGGTAGACTCAGGTTGCTTATTACGTTCATTAGTGAACTTCGAACGATTTTTCCGTTTCTTTCCCCCGTGTGAGGAACTAGCAACCATGTGCACTTCTGCACTTGGCTTGGCAGCCGCAAGCCGCTCTTCCTCTAATTCGAGGTGCTTGGAAACATCGCTGAAGGTCTTGATGCTCTCATTGTGAGTGAGATGCATCTTCATTTGGTCCCACCCATTTGGTAGGGAACGTATGACTGCTTGGATTTGTTGCTCATCCGTGAGCACATGACCTGCGTCCTTTAACTCTGAAATAAGGTTCGCCATATGTCGCAGATGTTTCCCCATGGAATGATCTGGACGTTTCTTATATGTATCGAACTTTATAGTTAAGGCACGAAGTTTGGACACCGATGTGCCACCGAACTTCTCCTCTAGCTTGGACCATATGTCCATGGCTAGGTCATGTTCTCGGAAGATGCGCATTATGTCATCAGCCATACTGCTTAATAACGTAATGCGCGCTATCTTATTCTTCCGAGACCAAGCATCAAAAGCTTCCTTGTCTCTTCGGTGTTGGGCCGTAGTGCCCAACTCCGGTTCAATCATAACGTTCTTTAGAGTTTCGAGCACTTCTTGCTCCTCTAGAACGTATTGTATCTTAATGGACCAAAGTTTGTAATTATCGCCGTTGAGTTTTTCACCTTTGTTTAACTCAGCGACGATATTCTTTGAAGCGGAAGACATTTTACTTTTAAAATGCTGCAAAAGACATAAAAACCGAAGGTTCGATCAAAAACACATTGCATAAAAATTCTTAAAAATATAACTTCCACTTGAAATTATATTATATTTGATAAGTTACTTTCGAAAAATATTGAAGATGTTGTTCTAGAATCGAAAAGGTCTCTTTGATTCCAATCACCATCTAGAACAACTTTCAATATTCCCCCATCACTTATCAAACAATAGTACTCTTATAGTACTAGCAGCGAAAAAACGAGTTTGAAAACGTATTTTTCAAATATAATTCCCACTTGAAATGATAATAGAATATCCCATATGGATAGTTCTAAAATCAACTCCCACTTGTAATGATATTCATAATTTGATAAGTTACTTTCGAAAAATATTGAAGATGTTACTCTAGAGTCGGAAAGGTCACTATGTTTCCAATCACCATCTAGAGTAACTTTCAATATTTCTCCCTCACTTTATCAAATGTTAGTACTCTTATAGTACTTTGCAGCGGAAAAGCGTTTTTGAAAAACGTATTTTTCAAAAAATCAAAATACATTGGCTAATCTCCGTAGAGTAGAGCACAACGTCATAAGTACATTGGCTAATCTCCGTAGAGTAGAGCACAATGACTTGGCTAATCTCGCATGAAGTAGAGCACTATGGCTAGTCTTCAAGGAGTAGAGCCCAAAAAAAACTTCATTAAAACGTTAGTCCCATATGAACTAGTCGGCACTGTGGTTAGCCCCGTATGGACTAATCGACACATTCGAGTTTGACCAAGGCCTTTTGTTACCCCGTATGGGTCATTTGGCAAGTTTGCAATCGACCCAGACCTTCTGTCGAATTGGTCGACCAAAAACACCAATTTGGTCGACCAATTTTTTTTTTGGTCGCAACTTCTTCCCGGCCAGGGCCTCTGCCCTGGCCGGGGCTTGGCCAAGGGCCGGCCAGGGCTTCTGCCCTGGCCGGCCAGGGGCCTTGTCCCCCTCGGCCAGGGCCTCTGCCCTGGCCGAGGCCGGCCAAGGCCGGCCAGGCCCTGGCCGAGGCCAGGGCATTGGCCATGGCCTCTGCCAGGGCAGGCCAGCCGGCCCTGGCCACTGCCAGGGCCGGCCAGGCCCTGGCCGAGGCCAGGGCGCCGGCCCTGGCCTCTGCCAGGGCCGGCCGGGCTGGCAGGCCTTGGCCAGGGCCGGCCATTGCCGGCCTGGCCTTGGCCGGCCACTGCCGGCCTGGCCAGGGCCGGCCATGGCGTGGCCAGGGCCGGCCATGGCGTGGCCATGGCCGGTCATGGCCAAGGCCATTTGGCATTGGCCGGCCATGGCCCCTTTGGCCATGGCCGGCCACCCCCTTTGAATGGGGTTGCCGCACATACTCCTCCCCCTTGATGGGGTGGTCGCCGGTGGTTATTGGCCGTAGCCAACCCCCTCCGCAAGTAGAGGGGGGTGCATAGCCTTCATAGCCCATTTGGCCATGGTGCACATGCACCAAATTTCCTCTTACCCGATGGAAATAACTACCATCATCTTCCTCGATGAAGCACCCATTCGTCGATGAAGCACCCGTTCGTCGATGAAGCACCCGTTCGTCGAGAAATTAGTTATTTCCTAATGGTCGTGTGCCAAAAATGAAAAATAACATACTATGTGAACGGTCGGTTCTTCCCGTCACGGAGAGTTCCTACCATATCTGTAATGATAGGAGACCCTAACGTGAAAAGAACAACCGCTGCGTTCTCTCCGTCACGAAGCGTTCCTACTATATCCGTAATAGTAGGAGACCCATTCGTGAAAAAGACAACGACTCGTTCATAGTTTCGACGGGGCGACGGTTTGACCGGGGCAAACCCTTATGGCTCCGATACCAATGAAGGATCCTGTCCAAAACAGAGTTAGGATCGATAACATGAAGTTTAGACTTACGCTTGCGTATGCGGCACGGTAGTCTACGAACTTCGCCTTCGGATTCGCCACGACGGATCGAGTCTTCTCACGAACGGAGTAAGGCTACTAATCCACAATCTAAATCTCTACTTTAGATTAAGAACTTGGATAGAGGAAGAGAAAGGATTTCTGCAGAGCTTCGCTATGATGAAGTTGTATGCATGAATTTCATGCAAAAAAGGTGTAAGAAATGGCTTACCCTTGGGTCTTATTTATAGCCCCCAAGGTAGTTATTTTAGGGTAAGTTGTTCCTTTGGAACAACTTAATTAAGGTGTACCATGATACATGGCACATTATAAGCTTAAGTTGTACCATATGCATGGTACAACATAAGCTTAAGATATTCCCCCTTTATTAGCCATATGTCGCATGCACTTATGCATATATAATGTGACTTTCCCACTCAACCAGAGATCCTCTTCGCAAGGGAACAGATTCCCTTTGTACACGACTTCGTGTACGCGACGTTCGAGGTCCGTATTCCCTCGTACATCCCCCACAAGGGTGTACAAACGTCTTCCATATCCAACAGTCAGCTCCAATCTGACGTAAACGGTGTCTCAATCCGACTCATGGATGTCAAGTTGTGTACTGGTCGGTGCGTAAAGAAAGTTCAATTCAAACCCTTATATAAGCCGGTCGGTGCACAGAGCAGCTCCTTTAATAAAGTGGTCGATGCGCAGAGAAATTCCTTTAACAAAGCGGTCTGTGCGTATAGCAATCCCTTTAAAAAAACCAAGCCCACGTCAGCAGATCTCCTCCTGTTGATTTCGTTTGAATTTTGTTTTGATTTGTTGCCACGTCAGCACGTTCAAATCCTCTTCTCGTTAGGGCAGCAACGACGTTGACGACATCCGACTTCTTCACACGACTCAATGGTGGCAGAGTCGGGGATCAAGTCACGGCGACGACCAGATTGTGGACGGCGATCACCTTTCGTTCGACGGCAGCAGCTCCTTGGGATGATGCAGCGACGAGCTGTCCACGATACTACGGCGACTCGGGGGGTGATCCTCCGGTGACGTTAGGGCATGCAGACGGTGAGCTTTTGATGACAACGACGGCTATCAGGTCACGGCGGCTTCGTGATCTCGAGGGCGATAGCTCCGATGACGTCTCTCTTCCGACGATGGCAGTGCACAGATGACAGCGGCGATGGCAGCTGCATCGAGTGGTGGGATGAGATGAGGAGACACCGACAGCGATGTCGACTGCTTCGAGCAACTCCACGATGGATCACTCCAGTGGCGACTTCGTTTACAGCAGCGGTCTTCAACGGTGATAGCCTCGACGTCTTCTTCTTCATGCAGCAGCGACGGAGACTCCTTCGTCTCTTCTCAACAGCGACGATGGCGTACAAAGAAGTCTCCTCGATGGCGTATCCTTCTTCTTCGGTTCTTGACAGCGATCGACGAAGGCAAAGTGGGGGTCTCTTGATGGCACGGTCGATCAGCTTCGGTGTGCGACGAAGATGGGTCGTCGTCAACTGCAGCTCTCCGACGTGAACGCTTCGAGATCATCGGATGGCTTCTACGCCAACAGGTCACCGCAGCTTCTCTCCTCCGACTTCGGGGGCTCGTGGATGATGCTAAGGCTAGAAGCTCTTTGGGATTTGTTTTGTTTGAGAAGGTTTTTGCTTTGAGGTGGTTTGAAAAATATTTGCTTGAAGCTTTTTGAGATCTAACGTGCAGGCTTTGATGAAGCAATGGGTTTTTATTTTTAAAAGCTGACGGCTAAAAAAATAGGGGCTAGTTTTTTTTTGTATGAGGTGTCTTTTAAGGATATTAGCCGAGGCCCCTCCTTAGGTCTTTGTATGCTGCAACTTTTGTAGCCCCATTTTCTCTCTCTTGAGTTGAGGTCTTTTATAGAAAAAAGATAGGAGACTTCAAATCCTAGTAGGATCGAGGGGATTGGAAGTTTGAAATATGGTTGTATGGGATTTGGTAGAGATTTGAATTGGGAATTTGTATTTTTCTAGGAATTGGTCTTGGCTAAGGAGTTTGTATGGCCATAGGATATATTCCAATAGCCAAATAAGATTTGGCTCCATCTCTCCATATTGGACCAAGTCCACTTTGCTCCATATTGGATCAAGTCCACTTTGCTTTAGCCAAAGCTTTCTATCTCACCCAAATAGCTATATGAATAGCAGTTTCTCAAATAGCGAAAGATGTATCATTTTGCCAATCCTGAAACACACTAAGCACACACGTCAGATATAACGACACGTTTGTCATCATCAAACCAAGATCCTAGATCGTTGCTCCCAACAACCACACCCCTCCACTCTCTTTCGAGGAGGATGAGGAGCCGTATGCTCCTGCATCTTGTAACGACCAATTTTTTTACGATGCGTTTTATCCGTATTCTTCCGTGTGTTTATTCTTCTTCGTATCAGTAATTGTGGCATATCGCATCCCGTACCAGTATCCACTTTTATTATCTTTTCATACTTATTATTATGATTATTATTTTTTTAAACTACCAAAATAAATCCTTTAATAATTATTTTCAAATATTATTGTATAATTAGTTTAACTTTTCAAATTTCAAATTTCAAACTTTAAACTCTTAAATTTAAAATTCAAATTCGAATTTAAACTTTTAAATGTTTGGAAGCCTTCCTTTTATAAACCCATTTAAACCTATTAATTAGCCCTCATTTCTCTTGATTAAACCCATTTAATACTATTAATAATATTTTCAAATCCTTTCCTAAATCACTCTACCTCATTCTTGGACCTAGACCGTACCCTACCCATGTGGTCAATACACACGCACACAGCACTTGTAGCAAACAAAAAAAAGAGAAAACAAGCTAATCTAAGGAGACCCTCTCACATGCTGTCATAATACACCCCTCACCCTATTCCTATTATAAAACCCTACTGTCCTTGTATAATACCTAAACCCTAGGCCTTTAACCCGACAACTAGCAGTCGTCCCCTGTCTTTCCTTCTCCATGCAGCAAAGAAACCAGCGGCACCCTCATCACCTCCCTCGCGTGCGACGACAACCCCAGCCTTGCTAGCAACTCTCGACGCCTTCTTCTTCTTCCTTCTTCCCCATGCACGCAAAGTAGGCGCCGCACGCAAGCTCACGGCCTCCCCTCGCCTAGAAACACCGCCCAACCACCAAGCTTCGCACGCCGCATGGCCTCCCCCTCGTCCTGATCCTCCCTCACGCCGCAGACCCTCGACTCAACTACAGGACACCGACAGCTCCCCTTCCCTACTCACGCAACCGCCCCCACATGCGGACGCTGCTCTATCCCCTCACGTCGATGCTTCCTCCCTCTGCAGCGCTTGCCCACACAGCACAACCCACCCTGTGGCGTCCTCCACACGTCCAACCCTTCCCCTAACACCTGCGGCCTTCCCCCTTCTGCCATCATCATCAACAGCACCCACGCACGCTGTCAACGACCCTCTCCTCCCTCGCGGCTGCTCCCCCTCGCCCCATCTCTTTTCCTCTGTGTAGCCACCAACCCACTCAACAGACCCGCACCCCAAGTTCTTCCCCCTGCAGATGTCGTTGCCTCGCCTCTACGCGTGCAAACTCCCCATGGCCTGCCCCTCTCCCGGCAGCCAACGACGCCTCCGGAGCTCTCCGGCCTTCTCCAGCGCCTGATACGCTCCAGATCTACTGACAGCAGCCCTGTCGCACCCTGGGCAGCTACTACTGCTGTTGGGCTCGCCACGCGCTCCGCTGCACTCTGACAGCTCATTACCGTAGCCGGTTCCTGCGCGCGTCGCTTTTTTGAGGGCGTACACGTCGCCGTCGCTGCTCCATTCACTGCGTAACGGTTAGTACCCCTACCTATAACCTATAACCCACACCGTAAATTAGAAGACCTAATAAAATGGATCGATTAAACGTCATAGGGGCTTTTTGTAACGTTGTTATGATTAAAAATAGCTTAATCTAAATTTGTGTTTCATCAAACCAGTGAACTGTTATAACCGTAGCGTAGTACCCATCGAGACGATTCCGAAGACGCCAAGAATGCCAAAAACAAGCAAGTGTGCAAATAGATATGAATTTTTGAAGTTCGTTGATTTATAAGTCACTTTTATTCTATGCTACATAACTTGAAATTTATACGTGAAATGACGTATGAAAATGATACCATGACATTCTGGACTAAAAATGTGACCCAACAGCATATAATTCGATATACTTTTATTTTAAACAACAACGAAGAAAATTGGTTTCTGTAGCATGTTTAACAAACACTCATGTTCAACGTTATTTTAAAGTTGTTGTAAATGTTGTTCAATCCACTCCTGTTTATTGGAAATGTTGCAATAACAAAGTAATATTGATAACGTTAAATTTCTGCATGTCTTGAAATGTTCAACAAATTGTGACATCGTGAAATCGTGCGCCTCGAAGGCGGATTCGTGACTTTCGTGAAGTCGTGTGAGTCGACTAGGCTGGCTTGTGTTCCAGCACAAAATTGGGGTGGGGTTAGGGTTAAGCAGCCACTAGGCATATGAAAGGGTCCTCTCTTCAAGAGCACCACCCGCATGCGGTGGGGTAGCGTCAATCACGGTAAACCCCCGTGAGAAGAACGACTCACTCATCACAACCTAAATGCGTGAACCCTATGATAGATGTGAAACATTGACATGAAACTTGCAACACTATCATGGTCTTAGTAAATTGACATGCTAATGAACTCAAAGAAAACTTACCTTTACTTCTCGAAACTGCTTAGAACTGCATGATAGGAATGTCTTATTTCATTTCAATATAATTGGCCTCATTTGTATATCTTGCCTTAGGTTCTAACCTCTTCTTGCAGACCCTTACTGACATAAATTCATGTTTTTAGATGTATGTCAGATCCCGAATTTGAGTGCTAAGAAGATACTCTCGAGACGCCTGACTTAGAGGGCCAGAGTTCACCGTAGACGCCGAGCCGCTTTCTGCAGAAGACTAGAATTCCTTTTCCGTCACTACTTTGAGTTTTAGCTTTAGTACCTTGTAGTAGGATTAGTATTTTGTTGTAGTTTCCTTTTTGGCCATGCTGAGGCCCTGTTGTTTTATTTCTTGTACGAACAATTCTGGAAGTTCCCTTTTTATTTTAATGAAATGTTACTTTTATTGTTCTGAAATGCATGCAAGAACCTGTACTTCGAATGGTGTATCACTACAGACGCTTATTAGGCTCGAGCTTCACCACTCCAGCCCAAGCGGACCTTCGTCACGTCCTCGCTCCAGTCATTTTTGGGAAGCGGGGCGTGACACATCTTGACTTCCTTTTTTTCTGATTTTCCCCTAGCCAGTTTTTCTGATTCATCATGATCATATCTTTTTTAGGCATTGTTGAGATCAGCTTGGGGGAGATGTATATTTTGTGTTTGTGGTCGTGTCATGTGTGTCTGCCATGTGCTTCTCTTTTATGCGCTTGTGTGCATGTGTGTGTCTTTTGTCTAGTCCGTGTCGGTCTTTATTTTCTTTATTTTTTTCTACGTCTCGTTTTCTGTGTTTTTCATGTTTTTCCGTTTCTTTGTCCATGCGTACTCCCCTCCCATCGTTCTTTGCCCTCCCACACTTCATGATATTGCATTGAGGGCAATGCAATGTTTAGCTTAGGGGAGTCACACTATGTGCGTCAGTCGTGTCTTTTTCGCCGTTTTTTGAGTCGTTTTCGTCATGTTTTTCTTTTTTTCCTTCCTTTTATTCTCTCTCTCCTAGAGATGACCCTGCATGATGAAACTGCCACTAAACCACACACACACACACACACACACACACACACACACACACACACACACACACACACTTAGCTGAGCAATGGTAACTAACTTCACTAACCATATGAGGCCGAGTTCTGTGCATTTTATGCTCCGTGGGTTCACTTTGCCTTCTGTGTTGAGTTGTGTATTGTGACTAGCTAGTTGGTGTGCTTCTACATCGTGATTTTGTTTTATATGCCTATCTATGGATTACCCCTAGACTATCATGCTTCAATTTCGAATATGCGATATATTGCTTCTACTTTCTGCTTCATTATGCATGAATCATACCATATATGTACGCTTCAAATCACATGTGTCGGGACTCTACCAAAAGGACTAGGATAACCCATGTTGCTTACGCTCTGATCTGCGAAAAACGCCTTTTGCCTAGTGTTTAGAATTCGAATTCTTTTTAGCTTTGCTTGGTGCAAATCCCCTCGTCGTGTACTTCACTTCCAATTGGGAGAATACACAATTTTGCCACTTACTAGCGCATCGTTCTCCCGCTTTTCGAGAATGCGCATTTTCTTACTTCTATCTAAATTCCAAAGGATCAAAAAAATTGAAAAGAGAAAAGAAATAATATGTATAGCCAAAATCTAAAAAAATACAAAAAGTCAAAACCCAAAAAAAATTCTATGGTAAATATCACTCCTACTGCCGTGAATAAAGGGAAGGCGAGAATTTGTACCAGTACTCTCCTCCAAACCTACTCAACCCTTTTTGTTTTCGAACACACTTGGTATAGGCGCTTTCTAGCGATCATCTCGGTAATCGTGCGGTGATTTCCTAGTTTCTGGCGGTAGAGTCCCGAACATATTACATGTTTTTATTCTTACTCTATTCTGATGCATGCTTGAACTATTATTCACTGCAAACTCGAATTGATTAGATATTTGGGTCATTCCATTGACATGTGTATATGGAGCTCCATTGCATGATTTAGATAGTTACACCGTTGGCTAGCTCACAACCGCACTCACTCGTGCTTCACCGCATGAACCCACGACACTAGTTGGACCTCGTATTCCTGGTCTTAGTGTTATGCTTCTCGCGTGCTTGCTTAGTGTGTAGTGTTTGTTTCCATTAGCTCTGACGGATAATCTAGGATTTCTTTTTCTTTTTCGGTTTCTCTCTTTCTATTTTCTCCCGTCGGGCTTCTATTCTCACTCGTCTTCCTCGAGGACGAGGAAGAGTTCAGCTTGGGGGATTTTGACGTGCGTTTATATTTTATATATTCACGCACGTCTTCTCCGTCGTTTTCCATCGCTTTTCGTTATTTCGTATCCGCTTCTTTGTGTTTTTAGTTTCTTTTTACTTTCGTTGTGTTTATATGCATTTGCAGGACATTGCTAGTGCATGGGACATATATGGCCAACATCATGAGTCCCCAAAGCAACATGAAGTGTCGCACGAGATCCCGAGAGCCATTCGTCAAAGATGACCATGTATCAGCTCTCACCCGATCGGGTAGAATAGCCACCGGATCGGGCCATGCAGTCTGTGTCAGTGCTGAAGAAGAGACTGTTCCACCCGATCGGTTCAGTAAGCGGGTGGATGTATGACAGAGCACAGTTTTGAAGGCCAAAGCTCACCCGGTCGGTTGACTTCTCAACCGATCGGGTCACCTGTAGCTGCTACTTCCCAAGCTCAAGAAGTCAAAGACTCACCCGATCGGTTCAGTGATCAGGTGAGATTTATCAGAGCTGAAGACATATTTTTTCCTTCATTTCACCCGATCGAATGAAGTCCCATCCAATCGGGTGAGTGTCTGTTTTCGTCTTTTTGTGGGAATATTCACTGGCATCTTGCCCACTTGTATGTTTGTCCAGAGATGTGATCCCCACTTTTTAAGCTGTTTTAGGGATTTTTCAGCTGCTAGAATTAAACTCTTGTTGTAAGTTCTTTGATCGTCTTTGTATTTTGATAGTGTGTTTATGCTTCTATTTGCTACGGTGAACAATCGCTTGATTTCTATTCTTATGACTATATCTTCTTTTATTGCATTTCATACCATGTTTAGTGAGTAGTTCTTCAATCTGGGACATTGGTAGAAGCCCCTTCGTGGGTTCTTCCTAAAACGGCTATAGGTCTAGGGATCCGATTGGATCTAGGGATTTTGATGGTTACGCGGGGGCGTTTCATTGTCATTAGCGGGAAAAAGACCGCCTTTGACTGTTGGGCCAAGAGAAAATAAAACGGGAGTTTGATTCTCTAGCCAATGCTCACCCCTTAGCATAGACATTGAGTCCTTACATGTGGGAACGGCTTGGATGAAATGTTGAGATCGATCGTTGCGAGCTTAATGCTCCCGGATTCGGATGGTGTTGGACATGGAAATGGTCACCGTCCGAAGCCGGGTAGACCTAACGTATCATCCTGGGCATCGACCGGATATCGGGCCCATAGGACGCTAGGTACCACTTTTAGAGGCAACGTCTCACCGCCAAACCCTAGCATTTGGTCACATTCCTATCCTTCGACCGTAAAAGCGAGAACTCATGATTAGGGCGGAAGCCAAAGTCCTAGGTTACCTTTTTACCTTTTACATTTGTTCCAGTAGTTTACAATCGTGACAATCAACCGAGAATTGGCTGGCTCATCCACCGGTTGACCCGGTTCCTGATTGTTTGCAAGTACAACACACGCCTCCCCATGATCGACCCCCAAGCTACACTTCGACACTGTGCGCTTACGGTTTATAAATTCTAATTCTAGTATCCCCGTCCTGGTTTGTGTGTCAAACGGGCGACCGTTCAGTTACCATTTGAATTCTCACCTACCCTCTGACACAGTGTAGCAGGTGACTATCCGCTCTTCATCAGTCGCATGTCCTGCCTGTAAAATCACTACGTTGGCTTTTCTTCCACGGATTTTGAGAGGGCTTTTTGGCATTTTCTTTGGGGATTTGAGGGAAATTATAAAAGGGCCGTTTATTGTTCCATTGAAGTCTTCTTAGACATTCTTGCATTCATGTCTCAAACTTAATCTCTCTTAAGCTCTCATTGCAATCCAAAGCCCTAGAATTTCAACTCTAATCTTGTCATCCAACTCGAACCAAATCTGATTCTCTGGCTTTGGTAAAGACAAGTGCAAGGGCTATTCTCTCTTCTAGGAAGAGATCAACACACTCCAATCACTTTACTCTTTCAAGTTCTACTTCAAGACATAGGTGATTTGTAAGTGTAATTTCGAATTTCATTACTTTTGTAAATTGTTTTTACTCTCGGTTTGTGAGAGTGATTTGCTTGATCCCAAATTATGGGATTCAAGGACATCAATATTGTATTGATTACACTTGTAGGGTTGCTACAAGTAGGTTGAAAGGAGAACTCAAGCTAGGGTTTTAACTTGAGTATCTGGGTGGTATCACAGGTGGTTGGGACGTAGGATTACCGGGAGCAAGTCGGGTTTGACTTGTGTAATCTGAACCCTTAAACATATTGTGTTTGCTCGTTCTTTGTTGATTAATTATATTTCTGCATCTTTGTTAGTTAGGATTTTAATTAGGTGTAATTGTCTATTTAATTTTATAAACACTATTCAACCCACATTCTAGTGTTTTCCTTATAGCACACGGTCCTTACAATTGGTATCAGAGCACAAGATTATAACTATGGCATCCAACAACAACAACGTTCCTCCACCTACTTCCTACAACAATCATGATCATGATAATGCTTCTTCCGTCTTTGAATGCCAATCGACGGTTCATCCTCCGCGCTTCAATGGCATGAACTTTGGCTATAGGACGTGCCAGATAGAGATGTTTCTTAGGAGTGCTTCACTATGGAGAATCCTCCACAAGGAATATGAAGAGCATACGGAAGAGGACTACGACAGATGGACTCCCGATGAGAAGTCCGCAGAGGTGAACAATGCAAAAGCAATGAATGCTCTTCATTGTGCTTTGGAGCCCAAGGATTTCAATAAGATATGCACATGTAAGAGTGCACATCAAATTTAGAATCATCTCATCGTCACCCACGAAGGGATCAATAAGGTAAAATTGTCGAAGCTATATGTTGTTGTGCCAAACTTCGACATGTTTCAAATGCAGGAAGATGAGAACATTGCATCTATGTAAGCTCGCTTGACCGACATCACCAACGAGCTTGAAGCTATTGGAAAAACATACACACAACAAGACAAGGTGAGGAAGATCATTATGTCAATGACCTTAAAATGGGAAAGAAGAACAATTGTGATTGAGGATGTCAATGACATGAAGAGCTACACCGTGTTGAAACTTATCGGTACTCTCATGTCATACAATTGAGAAGGGAGGACCGATTGAATATAAGAGGAATGATGAAGCCAACGGGTGCAAAGAAGAAAGCTATAGCGTTCAAAGCTACGTCTTCATCCTCAGATAGTGATGAGTCCGGTGACAATATGGATTTTTGAAGCAACGGCGATAATGGCGAGGAAGTTCCAATGCTTCTTTCGTAAAGGTAAATTCCCATCCAAATCCAAATTCGATTCCACCAACAATTCTTCTTCTCTTTGTTTTAAGTTCAACAAGCCGGGGCACACCAAGAAGGATTGCCCAATGCTAAAGAACAATGAGAAGTAAAAAGCACCGAAGTACCACAAGTCTGACAAATACAAGAAGGATAAGAAGAAAGGACTCGTTGGCACTTTCAATGATTCGAGCGAAGATTCCTCAAGCTAATCAGAGGATGAGAAGGGTGAGAGTGCACACATGAGCTTCATGGCACATGAGGATACACTCTTCGATGGGAGCTCTAGTTAGAGTGATGAACCCAAGGTAACTGCCAGTCTCAAAATAGTGTGAGCTAATACTCTCAAGCGTAGGAGATCGTGCAAGTAGTACCTGGAGAGACCAGAACCGTATCCATAGGACAAGTCGACCTGAAATAACACAAATTCAACTATCAATGAAAATTTATGGATGAGAAAGCAACCACCTTTATGAAGGCAAAAAATGATTTTTAAAGATTGGTATCAAAAGAGTAACTCCTAAAAAGAAGTACGGTGTTGCAAAAGTTTGGTTATCAATGAGATGAATATGTAATGGTTGTGACTTCATTAGGAGTTTGTAATCGCTGAAATATCATGTCTTTTAATATCACACAACGCTTCACCCGGTCAAGGCATGAAGACATCGTAAGATGAATCAATTAAAACTAGTTAAAATAGCCGTATATGCATTACTTGCAACTTTGATTTCATTGAACGATAAGCACAATGATATGTCCTGATTAGAGAACATAAATTAACTAGCCTTATCAGGGCCTAACCAT